>APFE031594387.1:92563-106361 GCA_000404065.3 Pinus taeda | reverse complement strand
AGCATCAAGGCTTTTACCAAGCGAAGAGGAAGAAATGGAGGAAGAAAAATTAGGCGAAGAAGGTAAAGGGTCAACAGAAGGTTGGTGATGTTGAGATGGTGAAATCTGTTGAGGTGAAGCATTCGGTTGAGGTGGAACAATTGAAGTATTTGGGGCCAACGAAGTTGAAAATAACCATATCGGTAAACCTATTGTAAATTCAGGTAATGACAAAGTAGCCATATAAGGAGGACCAACATTTCCAAAGTAAGGAAAAGTACTAGGATTCTCATTAGGAGGGGTTCCTAGGTTGATAAATTCTGGAACATTTGCCATTATATTCAACTTCAGTGAATTTTGTTAACAATTTAAAAGTAAAATTAACAATTCACAATTCACACCTAACAATTAAAATTCATAATTCACACCTATGGTCTCTAAAAGTAAAAACAAACAAATTAACACGCGCTATCAAATCTAGGAGTCAAGCCACACATAAACAGTAACTTTCCGTACTGAAAACACTAGTTGGTGATGAAATCCAACATCGTAGAATTCAATACAGAAATAGCGGTTGGAACAGTTACCCCCGCAACCTGCTTAATGAATAGACTGGACCAAGTTCCTCCACTTTAACCGTCTCGAGTGAAGTGAACCCCCCAGAAAATCCAAGTGAGTCTAGCCGACGTCTGCTCCAGGTACAGTGGGATCTTCCCGTCACCGTCACCTTGGGTAGAATCCTAAGATAATCGTCACTAAGGTCACCAACAGCAACAAATACACCTGGGGGAACAGTCTACACTCCGAGAGCACGCAAGGGCAGAGTAACAAGCTCAATCCCCTTACCGGCTCCTTGACAATGGTCAATCCGAGGTTTACTGACAAGTGATTCCCTGGCTCCTCAACAATAATCTGAGGTTTACCGTTTGTAATACGTGCGTGTCTGGCGTCGTTCCCAACGAGGAGGATTGATTCCCCTCACTGTCGGACACGAGCCGTGCTACCTCCTTAAGAGGATCTTTCCTAGAGTAATTGCAACACTGGATATATCCTACCACAAGATAAGCACTTGTTTGTTTTTTTTCGTGTCTTGGAAGGAGTTAATTACTCCTCCTACTCCAGACACTACCTGATCTATATTGATGCTTAGAGCCTAGAATTTAAAAATAACAGATGAAATTTAATTAAGCGCTGCGTTATTAAGGCTGTATTACTTCAAACGGGTAAATGGATATGAAACCCAATGGTGTTATGACCCGACTCAACTGAATGCAATCGAATATGATAATGTAATCTCTTCAATTCGATGAATCCTAACTAAAGTAAGGAGAGAGTTTCCATTCACTTCCAACAATGCAAAAAATTGATCACTAAGAGAAACAAATTCTCTAATGCACTAATTTCATCAAGAAGAACTAATGCAAATCAATTCCAAAATATTCTTTTTATTTTTATTTTTAGTGTAAATTCAAATCAAAGAAAATTGATCTAAATCTACGATTGATTTTTCAGAATGTAAACTATGCAATTGTAATCTACGCAAAATTCACGTGAAAAGTATGCAAATGTAATCTATGCACATTTTTCATTCATATTCCGAAAAGGAGAATTCTAATTATGCAAATGTGATCTATGCAAGAGAATTCTCAAGCACAACATGATTCTAATGTAATCTAAGAACCAATCAAGTGCAAGTCGAGAAAATTGGGTGAGAGTTCCAAAGATCAAAAAATAAAAACACTCAAAGGCGATTAACACTCATACACAATCCCCCCCCCCCCCGGCGAATGAGGGGGAATTTTTTTTGCAAAAACAAGAGCAAAAAGATGAAAATTGTGAAAAGACTGAGAGAAACCTCCAAGTAATGACCAAAGGAAATCAAATTTAGAATTTCTCAAAAAAGAGACTTAAAACACCCAATTGATAAAAGCTTAAAGCAGGAATGCCAATAAAATTAGCCAAGATGAAAGCTTCTGACAGGTAACCAGTGGATATGGGCAGCAATAAATAAAATATAAGCAAAATCTAATGGATAAAAAGGAAAAAATTGAAATTTTCTAAGCTTTTGACAGGGGTACGCAGGCAGCCTGTTGGCACAGGTGCAGCCACACTCTGTGTACGAAGAAAAAGTGCGTACTAGTACGCACTGTACTTAACGCAGAGGGTGCGTACTGCTCTCAAAATCAAGAAAAAAAAAAGTAACTCAATCCTAACCTATTCCACCCAAATTCACAGTCAATCAGTCAAAAACTAGAAAGAAATCAGAGTTTCTCAAATCAAAGTATCAATCAAAAGAGAAATCAATCAAATCCATGGATTCCCCAGTGGAGTCGCCAATTTGTCATGCGGAAAGAGTTGTTTTTGCGGACAAACCTAACCTCCCTAGGAGTCTAAGACTCTCTAGTGACAAACAAGACAAACAAGAGCTATCCTTCTCTAAACATACATTGTTCTATGAGAAACCAAGTGTTTTTCGATCTTACCTTAGGTCCAACGCTTGTTGTAGCAGTCCAGCCTTGCTGATCCAGATGAGCTCCTCCTTCACTTTAAGACCTGCATACACTAACAAAGCAAACGATTACATAACACCTGAATATTCATCATAAAACAAAGCATATTCATCACATAGACCAAGGAGTACATGAAATAATTCATTAACAACAAATCATTGAGAAGAATGGACTTATTTGTATTAAGGAAACAAAAAGGAACCATTACAACCTGAGCCTTGGTGTTGTGCAAGCTCCTCCCAGGGTCCAACAAGAGATTTCCTCTACTTTGACAAGCTCGCCCACTTCCAATATGGCAACAAGAAAGGATGGTAATCTCTCCTCACAAGTTAACAATGGAAGTCCTAATTCCAGCAGCATCTACCCTTTGGAATGTTCAGCTTTCAACCTCCCCTCCTCTGGCCCAATGCCTGTATTTATAGTGTTCTAGAGGAAGTTATTTAGTTCCAACATCAATGGGATACTCCCTCTTTTGGATGGGGTAGCTCCTCTCTTGATGGGATAAGTTCCTCTATCATAGGGGTGCATGAACCATCTGGAGGCGCTCAAAACACGTCAAATACTCTTCTAGGAGTCTCTAGAAGTGACCACAAGTAACTTTTTAGAGATGAAACTCGCGCCTTTTGACCTTTACAGGGGTACGCACCCAACCTTTAGCATACAGAGCGTATCAGTACGCAGGTACAGTTTATTTGGAGTGCGTACTCGCAGATAAGGTAGAGAGAACCTGCGTACCTAGAGATAAACATGTTTTAAAGTGACTTTCTCTCTTTTTGAAGTTTGACATGAAGAGCAGAGGCATGGGGCTTGACAAAGAGGACAATATGGCTATTGATGGGGCCATAGAATTGCAGATAGTCAAGGTGACAAAATTCAGTGTAACATGGATTATGAAGTATAGGGTCATTCGTCAGCTTGGACACATTAGGCAGTTCCAAAGTCGCAAGAAAAGGTAATTGAGGATTAAAATACATCATGGGCCTTTGATAAGGGCCAATGTTAGGGTTCCAACCAGAGCCTTGTTTCCCCCATGGATTTTGTCCATAAGGGTTATAGTTGGGCAGATTAATGCAATAACCTGGTTGTTGATCCGGATTTTAACTACCAGCAAACCATTGCTTACTAGCTTGACCAACAAGGGTATCATATGGCTACTGAAAATTATGATAAGGATTAACCTTAGGTTGCTAATAGTTCTAATACAGAGCACCCTAAAGTTGCCCTTGGGGTTCTTGAGGTGCTTGGAGACTATATTGTGGCTGAGGTCCAAACTGTGCCTGGGGCCCAAGTTTCATCTAATAAATAGGTTGGGCTTGGAATCTAGCTTGATTTTGGGGACCGGGTTGAGCTTGGAGTCTAGCCTGATTCTAGAGGTTGGGTTGAGCTTTGGAACCAGCTTGCATATGAGTGCCTGATTGACTAAGAGTTGGACTGACTTGACCAAATTGATGTCCTTGTTGGAACTGGGGTTGATCCAACTGACCAGAAGATTGGCCTTGTTTGAACTGAGGTTGACCTATCTGACCAAAAGGTTGGCCTTGCTGGGCGATAGGTTGGCCTTGTTGAAACTGAGGGTGTCCTACTTGACCAGAGGATTGTCCTTGCTTGGCAACAAGTTGGCCTTGTTGAAATTGAGGCTGACCTAGTTGACCAGAAGGTTGACCTTGCTAGGAAATAGGTTGGCTTGTTGGAATTGAGGCTGGCCTGGATGACCAGAAGGCTGCCCTGAATAAAAAAGGAGGAACATGTGGAGGCCAAAGGTTGTCCCTGAAAGGGTTGTCCTTGTAAGCCTGAAGGTTTTCCTTGAAAAGGTTGCCCTTGCAAACCCGAAGGTTGTCCTTATGGGTCATGGTAAGTAGTGCGATTCCAAGCAACCGAAAGTAGAATGTAATTCTCAACTGGGACCCCCGGAGGAAGAGACCCAGTGTAATAAATATGAGCTCCATGGTGATCATAGTAGTGTGGAGGGTTATGCAGAATGGATATTGGTTGAGAACCTAAAGGGTTATGAGTCGGATTTTGAAAAGAAAATAGGTATTGCTCATATGACAATCCCTTCGGAATGGAATTCGAAGAGACAGGTACATTACCCATAGGTTGACCAATGCTAGAAACTAAAGGCAAAGGACCGCTGCCAGGGGGTCTAGAAGATATCCCTGTAATAGTAATAATTACCAAAGATGCGATAACTGCACTAACAGAAGGGGTTGTAGATGCCACACACACGATGGGAATTAATGGAATGGACATAATTGATGTAACCTGCATCTAAGGTATGGAAGTCACGACCAACTGAGTAGACATGAAAGGTCATGAAGTTGGAATGGTATTACGAGACCAAACAGAGCTCTGATGCATAGATGTAGAACCAAGTATGTCGGTCAAAACGCGATAGCAAAGTGGCAACGACACATTTGGAGCGATGTGGAAAGGAAAACCTTCTGGGGGAAACTGATGTTCCCCGGTCAACACAAGGCTCTCTTGACTGCTAATAGGACTCGACTCATCCATGTCAGAAGTGACCATCAGAATCGAAGCACCAAGAGGAGTAGACGGGAGGTCCTCATATAAAAATTCCCAAACACTGGGAGGAGTCCAATTGATATCAAAAGGTTCCTCACTCGGAGCTCAAGAATCAAGAGGTTGAACACTCGGGACAATAGGAAGAGAACTAGTAACAAATGATACCTCAGAAGGGATAGGAGAAAGGGACTCTCCTTCACCTGACAGGGATGACAGATTCGGTGAGTCTGCCAAGATGGCCTAACTCAAAAGTTTGGTAGAAAAGATATAATCAATAGGGTTGCAAAAAATCTTCCAAGATGTGATCATGAAGTGGCCAAGATTAATAGGTAAAATGTTATCGCAGACAAATAAATTTTATGACACTAGAATGAAACATTTCCTTTTCATGTTTAAAGAGTCAAGAAAAAGGACAAAAGATGACTCTAGTCGCCTTCAAAGTTTAATGAGCTTAAAATGACAAGTGCTCAGATGATCCTTTTACTTTTAGAGAGTCGAAAAGGAATGAAAGTTACTACTTTGGAATTCTAGGCAAGAGGTTTACCAGACAAATCATAAAACCTTATATACACCTTGGTAATAAAATGAAAGAGAAATGACCAAGGACTTCCCGTACGGTAGTCAATCTTCCTGAATGCTATGTTCGGTGCATTACAACTCGTAGAGCAGTAGACTCAGCTTCCTATGGATAATAGGATGATAACCTAGTGGGGTCTCCCAATATATACTCAACGGTACGGGGAGCACAAATTCATACTAGCATCTATGTATCACAAACAGAGGAATCACCCAACCTTTAGTGAAAAAAATAGTGACTAGGTTTAACGACGCCGGAACACATCTCTAGCCTAGTCCTCTAGATATGTGAGCATTAGGTTCCAATGCATTTTAAATTTCATTCAATAAATTTTAATAGTTATTCTTGAATTAAGTCTTAGTTTTAAGGCCCTACTGAATGTATCTTTAACACTCCTAGAATGCAACTGAATGAGCACAAATACCATTCTTGTTGGATGAACAACTAGCTAAAGAAGAGTGAGAGGTTCAATGCATAACAGCTGAATGGCAAACAAGAAAACCAATCAAAGAGAAAGGAACACTTCTACCATTTACCCAAACTTGCAAGCAATCTGAACAAGAAATAATGAGAAACACACTTTTTGCTTTTCAATGTCTTAATCTCAAGAATCTACTAATGCAAAAATTGTCTTTCAAAACTTAATACAAGATGAATACAATTTTTTTATTTTTTCAAATAAATGATAAGCAACTACATGAAAAAATGAATCAAAGACTCAAAACTAAATAAATAATCTTTTTTACAAAACTAGAAAATTGTCTCATTAATTGGGAAGCGAAGCAATTTATGCCAAGCAAAAGAAGGAGTCCGAACGAACAAGACAAGGAAGTTCGGTGACCAAACACCGCACACCAATCAAGAGGATGACAAACTACGAAAAGGAAGAAGCCTCAAACAATGAGAGAGATTATACCAAGCATAGTCTAAAGATCTCAATGAATGAGTGACCCAAGCAAACCAAGCAGTGGAGAAACCCTAAGGTATTTAGGTCACACGATTCAAGAGGGAGGATTTGAAAAGACTTGAAAAATGGAATCAAGAATCTTAACAACCAACACTTTTGACTCAACAAAGAGGAGAAACACAAGCTTTGAGGACAGAACACACTGGCTGATCAACCAAACAAACCTCAAAATTTGAAACTCATAGGAATAGTTGTAAGTAAAACACTAGCAACATGCGCCAGCAACAAATTGTCGCACCTCCCTAACCAAGCAATTTGCAACGTCATCACCAAAGTACATTAGTTAGCTACACCAAGCCGATTTCAGGACTCGTCGCAACTATTAGAAAATTTAATCACGTCGTACAGTAAAAGGTGCAAACTAGAAGATAGTGCAGACGTGACTACTTCGTGACTGTTAGGAAATAAACAACGACAACCCAGAATCAAAAGCAAAAAATGAAAGTTGGACTGGAGCAGGGCTAGATCTATCACTAAGAAGGGTGGGGAGGCTACAGGAGTAGTCTAACAACTTCCATAATAGATTATGCTACCCAAACAATAAGGAATACAATAAACAAACAAAACAATGAACACAAAAGACAAGTCCCCAGTGGAGTCGCCAACTTGTGACACAGGTAAGTTCCCTCTGTGGACAGAGGCAACCCCTCTAGCCCTAGAGTGGGTCTAGTCACTACAAAGACAATACCAAAGAAAATTTCCTTAGAAAGTTGGTGTTATGAAGGTCTACCTTCAATTCAACGTTCGATGAAGTCCTCATCATGTTGCTCCAGCTCTTGTTCTTCTAGTCACTTATACTTGAAAACAACATGTAGAGAAACACCACAAACATAATAGAAAATGACCAAGCAATCTACTTGGGGAGTCAAGGAACCTCAAGCTATCATCATACAATTTAACACATGATATAGGAAACAAACTAGTGATTTGTATTAATATAAATCAAAGTAAAACTTACAACCAAGCCTCGACGTCGTAAGCCTCCTTGAAGAGTCATGTCGGCATGTCTTCGTAAGAATTTACTTGTGAACCGTCTCCCAAGGGAACATATGACTCTCTCTTCTATCTAAAAGGGTTGATGCTAGAAATATCTCAAGCCAACTTTACTCAAACATCTCTCAAATCAAAATACATATGAGGCTACTTCTACACTCCAATAACACTCTCTAACTCTAATCCTCCCTTGAAAAAATTGAAACTATCAAATTACATCTAGCTATCATCCAGTTACATCTAAGCTAGCTGATCTCATTCATGGAGGAGATATTTATAGGAGGGAGAGGTCCCATAAGAGAAGGAAGGAAGAGCTTATCTCTTAGGGAGGTTGCAAAAAAGGTGGAACAACGATCCCAAAGGAGAGAGGCAATCTCAACTGACCCAACAACCAGCCCTAGGACTGCCCATGAAGCAATTTCATCTCGAAGTTTCGACGAGTTGTTGAAAAACTTGCCAAATCTGGCTCGTCGCAGGTGCAACATAGGGACAGAGGGAAGACTTCGCTAGGGCTAGTGTTAACTTGACCATCTTCACAAGAGGGATAACTTCTGACTCATGATGACCCAGAAACTTAGGTAAAAATGGGTCTTCTTCAGGGATAATGAATTGAGACAATCTTCCTGAGATTGCAATGAAGGTAATGACACATAATTGGCAACATGACACAGCACAAATGTCAGTGACATGGACCGGAAGTATCCGAGATCAGGGAATATAGCGTAGGTGACAAATTACTGTGTAACAATTGTTAGCAAATGAAAGTTGAGTGCAAAAACCCAACTAGTATATTGCATCCTATTCCAATTCCATAATGGAGATGGGGGTCATTTCCATGGACTTCATTACAAGTTTGTTGAGGACATCATGACAACATGGTTCCATCATGGTTTTGGTTGATTGTTATGAAACCAGCTCACAAAATATAGAAAAGATAGATCAACGACTTAGAAATCATCCTCTTCAAGGGGGAAACCTCCTTTACATTACACAAATGAAAAATTCTTGGATGATACAAATGAAAAAACCTCATTTCTATATATAGGAGTCTAAGGGGTCACAATATAATCAAAGTTGACATAACAATAATAATATAAGGGCACAAAAAATAATAATAGTGGGCTTCTATGGGGTACAATAATAATAATATGGGGACAATAGTGATGCCAGCCTAAGCCGACAATACCCACATTATGCAAATAAAATTACATGTCCCTAGTCCCAGACCTTAATCATCCTCATCCATGGTGAAAACCTTCTTAAACCAAGATTTAATGTTCTTAATTAAGTTTTATGAGGAAACGTTGTATTTGACTATTCAATAGTCTAAACCTTAATTAACCTTTCCAGCGAAACTTTATTCACCCTCATAAACTTTGGTTAATTCTATACCCTTCTCATATTAACCAAACCCCACTCTTAACTTTGGTCATATTCGAACTTAACCCATAAAACCTTTATTCGCTTTATTTCTATTATAATTCTTATATAATAGAAATACACATAAAACACACGTAAGCCTTACCTTTCTGCCAATCCACGGCCTTTGCACATTTTCTGACACTCTACCTTTATCGCATTTAGCCTCCACCATTGATTTCACTCCATCGAATCAATGGCTATTGCGTCGTATCACAACTTAAACCCATTCACCTGTCGAAACTCAAATCAATTAACTCGCATTGATAAACTTCTCGGGTCCACTCAGGCCCAAGCCTTATCGACTTCAATCTCTATCACCAATCTTACCATTCCATCTGACGGTTGTTGGTCCACCCGATCAATAAACCTAATCGGTGATCCCCCACCATTGATCAAAACCCATTTGATCCAACGGTTAACAACGATATCGGATGAGCCACTTGCACGAGGATTATCCTCTCGATAAAGAGGTTGCCTTTCTCCTCCAATGTGTTATGTGTCGACTAATAAATGGAATTAGGTGACCACCCCAAATTACCACTTACCACTTTTTCTCCACCTGATAAATAACTTCCGCTTATAAACCCGTCTTTCTTCCTTGACTATTGTACGAGTTGATTAGCGCGCTATGACCGTTAGATATAAGAGGCCATCAAATCTACGGTTTGAGGGATTTCAACTATCACATGAATTAAAATGGGCTTAACCCCCGTAATCAACCGTGATCCAAGAGGTTGAATATGAGATCGATGACTAGGAGCGAGTGCGGGACTTCAGCCACGATCAAGAAAATTCGTAATCTCTTACACCCGCAATTGCTGATCACCGTCGATCTAACAGATCTGTTGATCTGACAATCCAAATATATTCCTTCACTATTCTTCTTCTGCCATTAATATATGTCGATCTAAACGATCCGGCGGTTCTCGTGCATCGTCACTCCATTTATTTGTCCTTCTATTTACTTCGTTTTTACATGGTTTTGATTTACTTCAACGTTTAGGTTATTTGGTTGTCCTGCAACACAACCCCCTCCTGAACTTAGCTCTGCATACTTTAATCACTGTCACTCCTGAATCTCAACTATGATCCTTCGAATCGATTCAAGCAATCCAATACGATCCTTCATATCACTTATTCTATGTGTTCTGCTTGAACTCTACTTGTAACCTCTATTACATAGAACTTACTCTAATTCACAAACAGATTATAACTAGATTACTCCATACACACACATAAACTCAGAATCGAGTTGTTTATATTACTAAACAGGTATTTACACAGGAACTATCTCCTTGGCTTGATCTTATGTATCAGTGGCCTCTGTCTTCCTACCTGCCCGTAGGCTTACAAACAAACCTCTAACTATCTAACTCGACTAACTTTTCCTCTTCCTTTTTGGCTTACTTTATACAAAAGGATTCTATAATCAATTCCTAGTTTAGATCCATAGACTTCTCAAAAAAATCCTAAAATCTCATCTTTATCCCTAAGGATCCTCTTTAATCCACAAATCATGAAACCAACTCCCAATCTAAGATTTACAACTGATTCTCAAATATTTCACCTATCCTAAATCTCTCATGTTCTCCAACATTCAAGAACATTTACAAATATTCCTCATTATACTTAATTGAATCCCTATTCTATCTTCTCTCATTAAAATCACTCAAAACCTTAATAATTACATTAATTCAATCTTTTGGAAACCAACTTCCTTAAAACACAAGAGCCCCCTATGTCTACTAAAATACAATGATTCTTCTGAGCTGAATGCTTCTGCATCAAATAGGGGCAGAACAATAAGATAAGGGCTACAATGACAATAGTAATGGGGGAATCAATAGTATTGTAGGGACCTAACATGCCCCTCTCCTTCAAAAAAGTCGTGTCCTCAATGCTTGAGTAGTTTTGGATGCTTCTGTATAAAATTATCATCCTCTCATGTGGAATTTTTAGCGGGTAATTTCTTCCACTTGATGAGATACTCTGAAATTGATCAATTTCATAGTTGTCGAGTTCTTGTTTCTGTGACTGCTTCAGGTTCCAATATGATTTTTCCTTCCTCATTAAGTTCTAGCAATATTGTTTGAACTGGGAGCTTTTCACCTATAACCTTCTTTAATCATGAAACGTTGAAAACTGGGTGCACTCGGGAAGCTCCAATTTGTATGCCATTGTACCTATCTTTTGCAACACCTTTTACAGACCATAATACTTTGGTGATCATTTATTATCCTTCTTATCTTGCTTGAGGGACATTTGTTTATATGGTTGTATTCATAGGAATACCTAATCACCTACATCAAAATTTCTTTCGCTACGATGTTGATCTGCCTGTTATTTCATTCTATTCTGAGCCAAAGTGAGGTTATCCTTCAAGAGTTGGAGAACTTGTTGTTGATGCTCGATGTGATCTTCCACTGCTTGAACCTTAGAATTTTCTCTTAAATATGATGTGATGGTTGGTGATGATATCCATAAAGTGCCATAAATGGGGTCATTTTTGTTGTAGTATGGAAGGAAGTGTTATACCACCATTTAGTCAGAGGCAACCATTTGACCCATTGTGTCTATATATTAGATACAAAACAACGAAGATATCCTTCCAAACATTTGTTTACTATCTCAGTTTGCCCATCAGATTGAGGATGATAAGATGAGTTATGAGCTAACTGAGTACCAATACAAGAAAATAATTTTTTCCAAAAATTTCCAGTGAAAGTGGGATTTTTGTCACTTACAATAATCTTTGGGTTTCCATGTAGCTTTTGAATATTTTCCATAAATGCAGTAGAAATTTTACTCTCTTTAAATGGATAAGATAATGCACAAAAGTGTGCATACTTGGTAATTCTGTCAACTATCACCATGATAACACTCTTTCCTTCGAACTTGGGTAAACCTATGATAAAATCCATTGAAACCTCCTCCCAATGTTGGCTTGGAGTGGATAAAGGTTGTAATAGACCTAGGGTCTTAATTGTTTCAAATTTATTTTGTTGGCAAACCAAACATTCTGCCACAAACTTTTGAATATCTGATTTAAGGACATCCCAAAAAAATTCCTTCTTAACCATGTGGGAAGTTTTTAGAAATCCTTAGTGCCCTCCTAAGGGTGAGGTGTGCAATTCCATAAGAATCTTTTGTTTGAGTTGGGAATTATTACATAGGTATAAGCGATCTTTGTACCATAACGAATCATTTTTCCAGCTATATGTATCAGATGTACTGGGATCTTGTTGTACTTTTTGAATGAGTACCCACACTTCTTCGTCATTCTTCTATTCATCCCTTTCTTCATTTATCCAATCTGGTTGTATAATAGAAATGGCGCAAAGAAATCCTTTCACGTCCTCATCCTTTATTGAGAGTGCATCTACCACAACATTTTGCTTCCCTTTTTTGTAGATGATTTCAAAGTCATAACCCAACATCTTTCTAGCCCATTTTTTTTCTCTTCTAAAGATAATATTTGTTCTAAAAATCATTTAAGACTATCATGATCCATTTTTACCTTGAAGTGTCTTCCCATTAGGTAGGGTCATCATTTCTTAAGTGCATTTAGTATTTCCAACATTTCCTTCTCATAAATAACTCTGTGTAAATACTTTCCTTTGATTGGACAACTTTCGAAATAAATGGGTCTTTCTTCTTGCATTAAAACAACACCAATTCCAATTCTTGAGGCATCACATTCCACAATAAATGTTTCTATGAAGTCTGGCGTAGCTAAGACCAGTGCTTGGCACATTTGCTCTTTAAGATATTCAAAGGCCTTCGTTGCTTCTGGAGTCCATGAAAATGCATCTTTCTTCAATAATGTTGTTATAGGTGTTGCTATTCTCCCATAATTCTTAACAAACTTTTGATAATACCCTTTCAACCCAAGAAATTCTCGCAAATACTTTATGGATGTGGGGATTTTCCATTCCTTAATGGTTTTAATTTTTCTAGGGTCTACCTTAACACGTTCATGAGATACAATATGACCCAAATATTCCACCTCTTGTACTCCAAAGAAACATTTGGAGCTTTTTGCATATAACTTTTCTCCTCTAATAGTTTGAGAACCCTGTTAACATGTTGAACATGATCCTTCCAAGACTTGTTGTAGATTAGTATATCATCAAAAAAATACTAACACAAATTTTCTAAGGAAAGGTTTGAAAATGGAATTCATCAAAACTTGAAATGTAGAAGGTGCATTGGTAAGGTGAAAAGGCATGACCAAAAATTCATAATGACCCTCATGAGTTCTAAATATTGTTTTCAGAATGTCTTCAATCTTCATTCTATTTTGATGATGTCATGCGGAAAGAGTTATTTTTGCGGACAAACCTAACCTCCCTAGGAGTCTAAGACTCTCTAGTGACAAACAAACCAAACAAGAGCAATCCTTCTCTAAACACACGCTATTCTATGAGAGATCAAGTGTTTTCCAATCTTACCTTAGGTCCAACGCTTGTTGTAGCAGTCTAGCCTTGCTGATCCAGATGAGCTCCTCCTTCACTTTAAGACCTGCATACACTAACAAAGCAAACGATTACATAACACCTGAATAATTCATAAAACAAAGCATATTCATTACATAGACCAAGGAGTACATGAAATAATTCATTAACAACAAATCATTGAGAAGAATGGACTTAATTGTATTAAGGAAACAAAAAAGGAACCATTACAACCTGAGCCTTGGTGTTGTGCAAGCTCCTCCCAGGGTCCAACAAGAGATTTCCTCTACTTTGACAAGCTCACCAACTCCCAATATGGCAACAAGAAAGGATGGTAATCTCTCCTCACAAGTTAACAATGGAAGTCCTAATT
>APFE031594387.1:27833-78974 GCA_000404065.3 Pinus taeda | reverse complement strand
GATCCAAATTGGTGAAGTAAATTGATCCATGCAATTCATCCAATAATTCATCAATGACAGGAATGGGAAACTTATCTTTAATAGGGATATTTTTGAGCTCCCTATAATCCAAACACATGCACCATGATCCATCCTTCTTGTGAACCAATACTACTAGAGAAGAGAAATAACTTTGACTAGGTTGAGTTATACTAGCCTCTAGCATTTCTACAACCATATGTTCAATTTCACTTTTTTGGGCATAGGGATATCTATAAGGCCTAATGTTTGGAGGAACACTTACTAGAATCAAATGCATAGCATGATCATGATCACGAATAGGTGGGAGGCCTTTGGGAGTCTCAAATACCTTGGAATGATTGTCCAAGGATTTTTGGAGATCTGGAGAATAGATGATTTCAATGTGGGAACCTCTAGCGAACATAATTGTGAAATTATGCCTCATTGTTCTTTCTTTAGAAGATTTTTCATTCCCTTAGAGTTGATTATCTTTCCCAGTTTACCTGTGATACCCCTTAATTCAACTTCCTTTCCTTCTGAAGAAAATTTCATGAATAGTTCTTGAAAATTAAAATCTATTGCACCCAAGGATTGTAGCCATTAGACTCCTAGTACAACATCAGCACCACCCATTGGAATGGAAAGCATTGGGATATTCAATACATATTCTTCCATGGATAGCTTGATATTATGGCACTTTCCAAAGCAATTTATAGTTCCTCCACTTGCAACCATCACTTGACACTTTGGTGTTGGATATAAGAATCAATTCATATCCTTGACTATCTTACAATGAATAAAATGATGGGTACTTCCCAAATCAATCAACACTATTACCTTTTTCTTCTTGATATGTCCTTCTATCTTGATAGCTTGAGGAGTAGTAATTTCAGCCAATGCATTACAAGATATGGTTAGATTCATTTATTCTTTCTCTAGGGTTTGTTCCTAGTGTATATCCTCTTGTTTTGACGTTTCTTGTTCTTTTTCTTCCTCCTCTTCACAATCTATGTATGATATTTTTTCTCAACACACTTATGACCTTTAGTGTATTTGTTATCACAACTGTAATAAAGCCCTTTTGTTATTTTTTCTTCCAATTGTTGTGGTGTCAACCTTGTGGGTTGTGGAAGGCTAGGGTCTACAAAACTTCCATCTTTATAATTGTGAGTAGTAGGCTTCCTTGTTGCCATGATTTTGCTTTCCATTTTTCTTTCCAACCTGAATGTCTTCTCCAATGAATCAAGTTCCCAAAGGTGAACCTCATGTTGGATGTTATCCTTTAAAGACCCTATGAACACATCAATATTATTCTCCTATGGAATATATTTTACCCTTATATTCAATTTTTTGAAGTCCTCAATGTGCTCCATCATTGAGACGTTTTAACTGAGATTTATCAATTGGCCAAAAAAAGTGTTGTTATTTGTATCCTCATAATGTGTTACCATTTCATCCATAAAAATTTCCCAAGTGACAGTTTGTTTATGAGAGAAAAGCCATCGATACCATACAAACTGATTTGGTTCCAAATATATAGTTGCAATGCGTACCTTTTGTGTGTTTTTCACATTATAGAGATTAAAATATTGTTCCATCCATAGTATCCATGTTATGGGATCCTTGCCATCAAACTTCCTCATATCGATCTTTGGAACATGGTGGGTCTTCGATCCAACCTTAGAGTCTATGAAATCATGATTATCATTTATTTTGTTCTCATCATGAGTTTCCTTGACTACCCTTTCACCATTAGTAAGCATTTCTTGTAGAAACTTTGTCAAATTTGTCTTCAGTTCTTCCATGTTGCCTTTAAGTTTTTCTTATAAACCATCCATCTTAGCATCCTTTACTTTTTACGAGGGTGAACTTTGTTGCACTTGGTCTCATAATTTTGACCTATCATTTTGCATTTCTTCCTCTTCTTCATGAGTCATGCTAGAGATTCCAGGTTGCTTACTAAGTGTTTCCATTTTCTTTCTTCGGGGCATCAATTAATGATAATTATGCTTCATTATGCCCTTTGAATTCCTTCAAACTAATTTTTCAAACCAAACTTATGCAAAATTTTCAAAAAACTACGCACTTTTTTTCACTTTGTAGGAGCTCGATATTGTATCTGATGTATCTCTGAAATTTCAGATCTCCAAGGTATGAAATTATGAACTGTGGTAGCTCTTTCAGTCCTCTTTCCAATGCCAACAGTCTAATCGAAATTGGATTCTCCAAGAAAGTGTTATGCCCAATCTCCCAATATGACCTGATTATACACTTTCCAGTAGAGTTAACTTGTACCAAGTGTCACGTGTTATTGTTTCAACCTTCGCACCTGAAAATGATGCACAGAAAACTACAGTTCATCCTCTTTCTGAAAATTCTTATGAAATTTCAATCTGATGCCCAGAGAGAAAGTTATGATTATTTTTCCAAGGTCGCCTATTTGGGATGTAATTTGGTAGCCTACAAAAAACCATAATTTCCTTGGATCATATCTCCCAAAATATAGCGAGACAAGATCAGAAATTAGGAAATTAGGAGCATAGATATTTTAGCTCAAATGGGTTTCTTTTTTAGGGTCTGAAACATCACAGAAAAAAAGTTATAGCGAAAATTCCACGATGACCTGTTTTGGAGTAACAAAACCCTAGAATCCAAACCTCTGATACCAAATGTTTTGAAATCAACTTACAAATGATAGAAAATATAGATCAATGACTTAGAAATCAGCCTCTTCAAGGGGGGAACCTCCTTTAAATTACAAAAATGAACAATTCTTGGATGATACAAATGATAAAACCTCATTTCTATATATAGGAGTCTAAGGGGTCACAATATAATCAAAGTTGACATAACAATAATAATATAAGGGCACAAAAATAGCAATAGTGGGCTTGTATGATGGAAAATAATAAACATATGGGGAAAATAGGGGCACAACAATAACAATAAGGGCTACAATAAAAATAGAAATGGGGGAATGACAATAGTAATGGGGGAATCACTAGTATTATAGGGACCTAACATTGACAGTTGAGTAAGGTAGCTCACTTCATTGCATTGAAGTATATTAATTCAGCTAGTGAAGTATATCAAATATTCATTAAGGAGAAAATGATGTTGCATGGTGTCCCTAAGAAGATCATATCAAATAAAGGTGCCAAGTTCACTTCCAGGTTTTGGAAGGAGTTATTTGTAGGCTTGGGGACAAACTTTGATTTTAGTACAACTTATCATTGGTAAACCAATGGATAGATAGAAAAGGTTAACGGGTTTCTTGAGGACATGTTGAGGATGTATGTCATGCATCAGCAAAGGAATTGGGAGGAATATATTCCACTAATGGAGTTTGCTTATAATAATGGGTAGCAGGAATCCTTGAAGATAAGTCCATTTGAGGCTCTTATGGGTGGAGTTGTAACACTCCTATCAGCTGGAGCGAACCAGTGAACAGGGTATTGATTAGACTAGATATGTTGGTTGAGATGGAGTAGTAGATGCAGGTTATCAGGAGGAATCTAAAGGCAACACGATACAGGAAGAAGAATTATGTGGATTAGCATAGAGCATTCAGGGAGTTTCAGGTTGGGGAGCATGTGTACTTGCGCATCAAGACCAAGAGGAGCTCCTTAAGGATCGGGTCATGTGCCAAGATGCCACCTCGGTATTGTGGCCCTTTTAAGATCCTTGGGAGGATGGACCAGTGGCCCATAGACTTGCACTGCCACCAAAAATGAAATTATGTGATGTTTTCCATGTTTCATTGCTTAAGAGATATGTCTAAATGTTGGTCATGTGATTGATTGGTATGTATTGCAGGTGGAGCCAGACGGAGAGTTCCAGCTAGAGCCTTAGTGCATTTTGTAGTGGAAACAACTCATGCTTCAGAACTAAGCAATGGAGCAAGTTAAAATTCATTGGAAGCACTTTGGGCCCGATGAAGCTACATGGGAGATGGTTGATTAGATGTCAACCTTGTATCCTTCCCTGTTTGTTGGTTGAGCATATGTGTTTTCTACATGTATTTTGGTTTATGTTTATGTATGCATATCTGTATTGTAAATGTTGCAATTAGCTATGTTATAAAGCTCTAATAAGTAGTATGTTGTAAATATTGCATCGATTTGGGTTATAAAGCTCCATAAATAGTATGATGTTAATAATTTTTCAGCAATTTGGTATGTTGTAAATGTTGCATCAAGCCGTGTTATAAATCTCCATGGGAAACATGTTTTGTTGGTTATAAGCATCATATAACACCAAAGATGGTGTTACCCCAAGGGAGAGGGGTGCGTAATGGTCCCTGGTTGATTTTTCATGTAAATAAAATAAAACCATTGTCATGGGACACATATTCCAAGTTGAATGGTGGGAAAACATTATAGTGGGCATCACTTGCGGTTTAATAATGGCTATGGAAATTGGAAAATACATTAGCAAAGGAAAAGAGGCAATAAGTGGCATTTAATTAAGGAAATAAAGGAAAATAGGAGAAAAAGAAGGTGAAGAGACACAAATATGCATGCAACCGAAATTAGAGGAAAATGAAGAAAAATGAGACATCAATAATAAAAAGGCATTAGAGAAACAATTGATGGCTTTTGTTATTTTAGCATTTGGTTCTCTTACACTCTTTCACACTAAGAGCATTCTTAGAGCGTTATAGCATTCACTTGGATTTACAGAAAGCAAGGAATTTATGGGCGGTGGAAGAGAAGCTTGGATCAATAGCTACAATAAGGGATACTTTGCAGGTAACAAGTAGCATGTGTGATTTCCTTTCTATATTTTGGATGCATGGTACATGCATGTGGTTCTATTGTTATGTGTTATCATTGGCATGCAGATTTTCTTGGATTAATAGTGGTTTCATCCTTGCCTTGTCATTTCCTATATATCCATGGCGCAGTGGCTTCCCCATTTGGTTTTCTCATTGGTTCTCAACTTATCTATGGATGTGGGTTGGGACAAATTATCTGGAGCCCCAAAACAACTTGGGTTCGCTGGAGGTTATGGGTTGATATGGGAGATCTATGGAGCCCGGTAATAACTTGGGTTCCCTGGAGGTTGTGGGTTGAGTTACTAGTTCCTGGAGCCCTAGACAACTTGGGTAGAGACCAATATGATTGATGATTAGTGATTTCTAGACCATATAGGTGAGATCATTGTGGTTGAGGGTTGAGGTGGTTTGGCCTTTAGAAGCCCTGGTTGGTTCTATTTTGGTTTAATACTTATGATCCCACATTAATGCTTGGAATACGGCACGAGGGTGATTAGATGAAAGGGAGATTTGGTTCAACCCAATCTATGGTCGAGTGGTACATGGAAGTCCCTGATTTGGTTGGCATTTTCATATGTTAATATGAGCTATTTTTCTATGGTTATTAGTGAGCACATGTATTGGTTATTATGGTTGATTTTTCATGGTATATATTCTAGTTATATGTCTATTATATGCATGATTATATGTTGTGTTCTCATTATGGATATTTTTCATGATTTGATGAGCTATCAATGGTTGATGAATGCATGGGATAACAAGTGTTATTGCAACTAGCTAGATAGGGAATAGACTATTCTTGGTCAATCTCAAATGAAGTTCAGAATTTCATGATCATATGTGAATTCATAACCTGTAGCTTTCATGTTTACCATATGTTTGACGAAATTTCCATCGTGTACTAGGCATGCCTTCGTCAAGGTCTTGTTCAAATTTTGAATGATTAACATGTCATCGTCTTGTTTTTGTTTCTAGAAAGTTATAGGCAATGGTTTGGAGACTAGCCTAAAAAGTGGCATTGGTCTCACAATCGCTGGCACAAAACTGAGGGATTTCAGTCATAACCATTGGAGGCAGGATTTTGAGTGCGATTATAGCCTCATAACTACATGCACAGTGTGTCAAGGGTGCAGTTATGGAGTTAAGTCCATGAAAAATAGTTCCATCTCAGGGATTGATCACCTGTGGTGGTTGTTAGGCTCCTAAGTGACTTGTAGTCTCCTGAGGCATGTTAGTTTGCTTCTTGTTTCTATGCCCCACTTCCATAACTGTGAACTTGGAGGTCGGATCATATCATAGTGACACTCAACTCATGTTTACCCTAGATATCTTATAAAAGTGGGTAAATGTGGGACGAGGCTTCACAACATATTGTTTGTCACATGTGACGTCGGGAATTGTTGATCCAAATGGACCCTAGAATGCTCTCTAAGTCTTCAAAATATCTTAAAATCATGCCAAATATCAAAAAAATCGCATGTGAAGGTCCCTTAAAATGGCAGAAAAACACTATCAGGAGGCCAAAAACACATGAAAATAGTGAAAAAAGAGTATTGGGAGCGTGAACAGTGAATGCACAGTAGCCGTCAGATTTGGCCGATCAATGGTCCAGATCTGATCGGCAAATCGCAATCGGCACAGGCAGACATTGGATATCAGCATAGACCATATAAAACTTGTGATGGTGACCGACGGAGTCAACTAGGACCATCGATCAAGTGTGTAGATCGATGACCCACGTTGCATAGCGAGATCACTATCGGAGATTACAAGAGCGCTTACAACGGCCCGGGGTTATCGCGATGTATGATTGCGATCAATTGCATCGTGATATCAGAATCGGGGCTACACAGAGGAGCGGGTTATATACGCATACATATATGCGATCCAATGAACTGAACCCGACGGTTATATAAATATTATTTCATAAGATTTGAGATCCGCAAAAAAGGCATTTTTAATGTATTTTACGTATTTCGTTTATTAAACGAAATAAACAGGATGAAGCACCGATGCAATATGCCAGACCCGAAAGGGTTCCTTAAAGCTATTGTATATTATTTCAGATCCGCCATAAGCCATTTTTACATTGTTTTCATGATTTTTAACGTATTTTTAAAATACAAAGGAGAAAGGATGAAGTGACTTGCGATAGCGATGACGACGGACCCGATAGAGGAATAGACCGTATTTAAGGACTTTTGAAGTCTGAAATAAATAGTGTTTTGGCATATTTTATCAATTCAAATACATTTCTCTGTGTTAACAAAGAGTGGCTGTTTCAGGGGTTCCAAAGGCCTGAGGCACTCTTATGTTGTAGAATAGGTGGCCACCTCCCTTTTAGGCATTATGAAATGATTGTGTAATGCTAGAAGAGGGATTCAAGCCGACAGAGGCTAGGAGACAGAAAGCTAAGAAGGAGAAATGAAAAAGTAGCCCAGATTGGCTTTAAAGCCATAGAGAGAGAGAAAATAGAAGCAAGCAGTATTGCAAGCAGTGCCGAGACAGAGACAGAGAGTGATTAAGAGAGTTTGTGTACTCCGAGAAGGCTTGAGAGGTTCAAGAAAAATCTTACTGTTATATATGTTGTGTATTGAGTCTCAAATTGAGCTCATACTGTTGTAGAAACTCTGCTTGAAGACATAATAGAGAGGCCACCACTGAAGGTTGCACCAGGAGATGTAGCCCAAGAGTATTGGGTGAACTCCTCATTAAATTTGTTGTGTTATGTGTTGTCTATTATGTTTTTGTTTACTGCTTCATTACCAGTGTATTTCACAATCTTATCGATCCATTGCATAAAATAACATAGACAAATCTAGGCACATGAGTCTATAATACCTTATTATTTATCGTAGATCTCATTATCAGCTCAAGTGGTATCAGAGCTTTAGGTTGTTAAGGTTAGACAAGCTTGTGTTGGACTGTTTGTGAATGCTAACTAGGTGAAAGCTCAAATCAGGAGAAGGAGAATTGGTTGAAGCTAACCCAGAAATAGAAGAGTCTATCCTAGGAGGAAAATGGAAAAAGAAAATCCCTTGGAATCAGACTCTCAGTTCATGGACAGTTTCATGACCATGAGAGCCATGGTAGAAGAGATGTATCAAGAATTTAAGAAAGGTAGAGGTGAAGATTCTTCAACCTCCAAACAAGACAAAGGAACAGAGGAATCTCTTCTAGATGGCCATTCTAAAGGCAAAGGGAAAGGAAAAGAGGCTCCTCTATCCACACCTTCTGTTAGCCTTGAAAATAAAAATAAGAAAACATCTTTGATTAAACTAGATGTTAAATTTGATTTTCCATATTGATAACTGGATTAGACAGATTGATGTGTATTGCGGGGTGCAGAATATTGATTCGAATAGGAGTAAAATTTAGCTGGCCAGCCTACACCTTGGAGGAACTGCCTTGGTATGGTGGGAAGGCAGGACACAAGCTGACTTGAAGAAGCATGGTAAAATTCTCTCTGTTTGGAGTGAATTTGTTTCTGCAATTAAAAAACAATTCTATCCACTAGCTTATATGCAGCAAGCCATGATGAGTTGGCAAACTCTTCGCCAGTTAAAGGGGAAAAGTGTACAAAGCTACACCCAAGAATTTAGAAAAAGAGCTTTAATTCTAGGAATTTCTTTAGACTCACCTGAAACTTTGTTGAAGTATATAGATGGTCTACATAGCTATTTGATGCACACCATTCTCATGTTTAACCCTACTAGCATAGATGAGGTATTTATTCAGCCTACCCATCTAGAGGCTAGAGGCAAGAATGTGAACCCAGAGATTGGGGGATCATCAAAAAACACTAAAAGCAAGAACAAAGAAAAGAGGAAGCAGAAATGGAAAGAGAGGAAGGAAAACACTATACAGAAAGACAAACCTTCATGCACTCACTGCAAGAAGGATGGACATGATGATGAACATTGTTGGTATTTGCATCCGGAACTGAAACCCAAGAATTTCGATGGCAAGAAGAAGAAGAATTCTGCTGCTATACAAAAAGATTTGGGGTCAGACTTAGGTGATGAAACAACAATCACAGCCATAGGTATAAAAGGTAAAAGTTTTGAAGCATCTACTAGTAATTCTACACAAAATATTGATAGTGAAGAAAATGAGAGGAAAAGACATGAGCTTTTTCATATTAGAGTTATTTCCAAGCCTCAAAATATTGATACTTTATTTGATAGTGGCTCACAAGTAAACTTGATTTATGAAGAAATTGTAAAGAAATTGGGACTACTAACCACACCTCACAAGAAGCCATATCCATTAGGTTGGGTATGTGACAAAGCAAAGATACAAGTGACTAGACGATGTAAACTTAGGTTTTCTTTTGGGTTAGCATTTGTAGATAAGGTTGAGTTAGATATCGTTCCCTTGGATATATATGGAATTGTTTTAGGAAGTCCTTACTTGTATGATAGAAAAGCCATTTTCTATAGAGCAGAAAATAACTATCAACTAACAAAAGATGGAATAGAATATATTGTAAGAGCTCACAAACTCAAAAATAATTATACTCTCATAAACTCAGGGTAGATGTAAAGGATTGTAAATTCATGCAAGAAATTTTTACTAATGGTTGTAAAGGAAAAGAAACCTAATAAAACCAATGTATTAGAGGGTTGTGATGCTAAACAGAAAGTTGATTTAGAAAAAGTTGTTTCAGAATATGATATCCTATTTCAAGAACCTAAAGGTCAGCCACCCAAAAGGGAGATTGTACATGATATTAATTTGCAACAAGATGCTCCATAGCCTAACATCGGAAAGTACAGGTTATCCGCTTTAGAGAATACAAAGATCAAGAAGCAAGTACAAGAGCGGCTCGAGAAAGGGTTCATAAGAACAATCACATCACCATGCGGATCTCCAATTGTGTTGGTGAGGAAGAAAGATGGTTCGTGGAGGATGTGCATTGATTACCAAGCACTCAATGAAATAACGATCAAGAATCGTTATCCCCTTCCTCGCATTGATGATCTATTGGATTAGTTGAAAGAAGTCGTTTACTTTTCCAAGTTGGGCTTGCATAGTGGTTACCATCAGGTCAGAGTAGCAGAGCAAGATGCATGGAAGACTGCTTTCAAAACAAAGCAAGGGTTGTATGAATGGCTAGTTATGCCTTTTGGCTTAACTAATGCTCTTGCCACTTTCATGAGAGTTATGAATGATGTACTTGGGCCTTTTATTGATGATTTTGTAATTGTATATTTGGATGACATTCTTGTTTTCAGTAAAACATGGGAAGAAAATTTGAAGCATGTAAAGCAGACTCTAGATGTTTTGAAAAAAGAAAATTGCTATGTTAAATTATCAAAATGTGAATTTGGTAAAACATCTTTGAATTATTTGGGTCATATTGTAGGGGGTGGTGAATTGAAGATAGATCCCTCTAAGGTTGCAGTCATTGTAAACTGGCTTAAACCCAAGTCTGCTACAGAAGTTAGAAGCTTACTAGGAGCAACACAATATTGGAGAAAGTTTATTACTAACTTTTCCTTTATTGCAGCTCCCTTACATGCTTTGACAGGATTGAAAAAGGTGTTTCAGTGGGGAGGAAAACAGCAAAAAGCCTTTGACACCTTGAAAGAAAAAATTAGTACAGCACCAGTACTAGCATTGCCAAATCTTCAACAACCATTTGAGATTGAAATAGATGCCAGTGACTATGCCATGGGAGCAGTGTTAATGCAACATGGTAAACCCATATGCTACCATTCTGAGACTTTTAATTCTACAGTTGTTAATTATCCTAAATATGATAAAGAATTATATGCATTAGTCTAGAGTGTGAAGAAGTGGAAACATTACTTAATGGGAAAAGAAACAATTATATATATTGATCATCAGCCACTTCAATATTTTCACTCATAAACTAAATTGCAACAATCGAGACACTATAGGTGGATGGGTTTCCTACAGCGGTTCCATTGAGTCATTAGATATAAAAAGGGCATACACAATAAAGTTGCAGATATGTTGCCCATACCAATAATAAATGCATCTACTATACTTAAGAATAATTAAGTAATGCACGAAAGCTACATTGAACAATATGCTCAATATAGACTTTAAAGATGTATATGCATCTTTAAGTAATGGAAAAAAGGTAGAAGAATTGGATTACTATGTTAAGGACCAACTCTTGTATCATTTGGGAAAGTTATGCATTCCAAAAACTGAAAGCGTTAACATATTTAGGGAGGCACATACTTCTCTGATATCAAGTCATTTTGGTGTAAGTAAAACAGTTGCACAACTGTAAAGATACTGCTATTGGCCAAAAATGCATGAAACAGTTTCTAGATATATTAAAGGGTGTACCATGTGTGCTAAAATCAAGCCCAACAATAGAAAACTAGGCTTGTACACTCTACTTCCAGTTCCTTCTCGTCCTTGGGAAAGTGTTTACATGGATTTTGTTGGGGGATTGCCAAAATCTAGAAAAGGTCATGACTATTTGTATGTTATTGTGGATAGGTTCAGTAAAATGTGTGCTTTAATACCTTGTAATAAGAAGATTACAACTGAACAGACAACGAAGTTGTTCTTTCAACATGTCTGGGTGCATTTTGGGTTACCCACTTCCATAGTAATTGATCGAGGTTCCCGATTTGTTGGGAATTTTTGGTCAAGTCTGTGGGAATTGATGGACACCAGACTAAAGAAGAGCACAGCCTTTCATCCACAAATAGATGGCCAAACAGAGGTAGTCAATAGGATAGTGATCCAGTTGCTCAGGGGTTATTCGAGCAAGCATCCCAAGCTTTGGGATGAACATTTATGTTATGTGCAACATCCTTACAACCATGTTGAACATTCATTTACACAAAGATCTCCTTTTGAAACTTGTTTTGGTTTTATACCAAGGTCTCCCTTAGATTTTTTCTTTGAAAAATACATAGCAGTTGTTGGACATAGTGATGTGGACAAAGCAACCATGTTCATTGAACAGATCCAAGAAATTCACCATCAAGTGCAAGAACAGCTCGAAAAGAGCCAAGCCAAGTACAAGGCAAGGCATGATAAGCATCGGATGGAGCACAAATTCCAAGTTGGTGATCAAGTCTGGCTGTATATCAGCAAGGGCAGAATGCAAGGTGAAGGAAAAAAGTTGAAGTCAATAAGGTATAGGCCTTTTAAGGTACTTGAGAAAATTGGTGAGAACACTTTCCACCTTGATCTACCAACATACATGCACATCTATTCAGCGGTAAATGCAGAAAACTTAAGACTGTTTGAACCTTCATTAATTGAAGATCCCAAAGAGCAAAGTCAATTGCCTTCCATTGATGATATTTTGCTTGAATATATCAACAAGTTGTAGGAAGATACAGTTCTGGACAGGCAGGTGAGAACCACGTGCAGAGGGGATGTTGAGTACCTCAGGATTGGGCTCAAAGGTTCAAAACCCAACAATGCAAAATGGATAGAGATTGGGCAAGTGAGGCAGTTGTATCCTCGCTTGAGCGATGCTTGAAAACCAACTTTTGATGGTCCAAAATCCTTTTCAGTGGGAAGGCATGATCCAAATGGATCCTAGAATGCTCTCTAAGTCTTCAAAATCTCTTAAAATCATGCCAAAGATCAAAACAATCACATGTGAAGAGCCCTTAGAATGGCGGAAGAACACTATCGTTAGGCCAAAAACACGTGAAAACAATGAAAAATAGAGTATTGGGAGCATGAACAATGAATGCAAAGTAGCGGCCCAGATCTGGCCAATCAACGGTCCAGATCTAATCGGCAATTCGCAATCGGCACAAGAAAACAGCAGATATCGGTGTAGACCATATAAAACTTGTGATGGCGACTAGTGGAGTCAACTAGGACCATCCATCAAGCACGCAGATCGACAGCCCACGTTGCATCGTGGGATCGCTATCGGAGATTACAAGAGCGCTTAGAATGGCCTAAGGTTATCGCGATGTGTGATTATGATCAATCGCATCACAATATCGCAATCGGAGCTACACAGAGGAGTGGGCTATATACGCATACATATATGCGATCCGATGAACTGGACCCGACGGTTATATAAATATTATTTCATAAGATTTCAGATCCGCAGAAAAGGCATTTTTAATGTATTTTGTGTATTTCGTTTATTAAATGAAATACAAAGGATGAAGTGTCGATGTGATAGGTCGGACCCAAAAGGGTTTCTTAAATCTATTGTATATTATTTCGAATCCACCATAAGCCATTTTTACGTTGTTTTCACGATTTTTAACATATTTTTAAAATACAAAGGAGCAAGGCCGAAGCAACTTGCGATAGTGATGAGTATGGACCCAATAGAGGAATAGACCATATTTAAGGACATTTGAAGTCCGAAATAAATAGTGTTTTGGTGGATTTTATCAGTTTGAATACATTTCTATGTGTTAACAGAGAGCGGCTGTTTCAGGGGTTCCAAAGCCCCGAGGCACTCTTACATTGTAGAATAGGTGGCCACCTCCCCTTTAGGAATTATGTAATGATTGTGTAATGCTAGAAGAGGGATTTGAGCAGACAGAGGCCAGGAGATAGAAAGCTGAGAAGGAGAAACAAATAGGCAGCCTAGATTGGCTTTAAAGCCACAGGCAGAGAGAAAACAGAAGTAAGCAGTATTGCAAGCAGTGTCGAGACAGAGCTAAGACAGAGACAGCGAATGATTAAGAGAGTCTGTGTACTCAGAGAAGGCTTGAGAGGTTCAAGCAAACTCTTACTGTTATATATGTTGTGTATTGAGTCTCAAATTGAGCTCATAATTTTGTAGAAACCCTACTTGAAGACATAATAGGGAGGCCACAACTGAAGGTTGGACCAGGAGATGTAACCCAAGAGTATTATGTGAACTCCTCCTTAAATTTGTTGTGTTATGTGTTGTCTATTATGTTTTTGTTTACTGCTTCATTGCCTGTGTATTTCGCAATCTTATCGATCCATTGCATAAAATAAAATAGACAAATCCAGGCACATTAGTCTGTAATACCTTATTATTTGTCTTAGATCTCATTATCAGATCAGTTGTTTTGTTGAAAAAACAATGTAGATAGAAACTAGGATCTTGATTCCTCATTTCCTATTAATTACTTGTGATTATGAGTTTCCCTTTAATTATTTATTATTATTTATTTTTCATCAAGAAAATACCAATTCAAAATGTATGAATATCACAATAACAAGAGACACAATATGTAGGCTCTCAGCTAGGGAAAAACCCCCCTCTTAGGGGAAAACCCAATCAAACTTTACTCTATATAAAACCGATAAAAAATGAGACAACCAAGACTCCAAAACAAGACCAAGAAATGAATCCACCAAGCACCGAGTCAACCCTCAAAAGTGTCTTCTCTAAAATATTCAAAGTCTATCCAAGTCAACAAAGGTCAAAGCTTTTTCTTTCTCCAATTCTCAAGGTCTCGACCTATGACTTCAGTTCTGCAATTCTCAGCCTGCAACTTCAGACTGTAGCAGTAGCAGAAAACCCTAGAAAACTCGCATATGTGGGATGAAGTTGGTCAAAAATCAATCTTATTCTCCTTCACTTTGATTTCTTCCTTTCTCCTTGACTTTGATTTTCTTTTACTTTTGTTTTAGGTGCAGATCGAACTTGCTTGAGGATGGATGCCAAAGAGGTCGAATTATCCTCCAATATATACACTTTTGTTGACAGTGTTGGAAATCCATCAACCAATGGGATCTCCCCGATATCAAGTCCCAATTAGAACTCACATCATTTTGTGTAGGAGTCCAATCTGGTATAAAGGCCCCCACACTGTTTTGTGTAGGAATCCAATCCGGTATAAAGGCCTGGTTGCCAAATCCTCAAATATTTTCCTTGGCTCTAGACGTCAACAGATGAGAGTGATGCAATGCTATCTTTGCATAGCAATGTGAGTATACCTGGTGAGTGTGCAACACAATTGTTCTGGGTTCTCTTACTACAAAAGGGGGGATAAAAGTGAGCCTCTAAGTGAGAGATAATAGTACCACCCAGGAAGAGACACACATGAACCAGAAAGACTTGTACAACATCTAGTAGAATAGTCCACAACATATGTGATAGTCGTTACAACCAATGAACAAGGGAAGATCCATCTAACATCCAGTGGAGTAGTCCATAGCAAATGTGACGGTCATTATATCGATAAGCTAAGAAAGTTTTGTCTAGTATCTCGTGAAATAGTCCACAAGGATGAGACAGTAGTAACAACCATTACGGCACATTCCCAACAAGATAAGCACTAAAATAACTGAAATAGTTCAACTATCTTAGTACATGTGAAAGGAAACATGTAATACAAACGTTCACATAATAGTCTTACAAACATTCATAATTCATTCATGAATAACATGTCAACCTTAAAAGGATTTTGTTATTAAGAAAAAGTTCCAAGACACATATTTACATTGTGCATCACTAGCCCCATTAATGGGACATTGGAGCAACTCATTTCTCCTCAAAGAACTAGTTTATCTTTCTAATGCCTTGCAGGAGGAGCCAAGGTGAAAATTCCTCTGCTTATACAATGAGGGGGTATATATAACTAAGTGTGGTGCTTCCCCCTTGTGACTCTTTGACTACCCTCACGATTGTTCAACTTCCTATGACTTTTCAACTTACATGACTTTTCATATTCTTGTGTGTCCATTGGACTTTCACTTTATAATACATTTGATTTACAACATAGCCCATAGTAGTGATGTGGCATATGACATCTCATTACACGACTTGACATGACACTGATGATGTGAACAGGCTTGATGATGTGGCAACATCAAGAGGTTATTATTGTTGAGTGGTAGATGTGTTCTTAGATATGCTTTCTCTTTTTCTCCTTATAGCATGATGATGTGGGCTCTTCAATGATCCTTGGTCTTGGGAGGTGGTTGCAAACTTGTTTCCCTTTGATTTCTCTTGATAGATTTACTTTTCCATTTAGCTACGAGTGAGTATTATGCATGATTTACTCCTTCTTCTCCTTCCTCATCATGTCATCATGACATGATACTGTACCTGTTCCTACAATTCACTCATGACAGAATGACATCAATCTGAAAACTCCCTAATCTAAGATGATGCATTGTTATCCATGAACTGAGCTCAAGACATGTGAGAAACTAAGAGAAAGGCCCTAGTAATTGTAAATTGTGTAGTTACAAGTGATAGGGAGAATGCTTAATTATTGAGACTACGTCGAGTGCATCTCAGGCTTGTTTGAGGAACTTTTCAGCATAGTCCTCACTAGGGAGAAAAATTGCGCAGTTTTCTCTAGGAGTCATAATTGCGTGGTTCAAGACAATAGTTGATGATGTGGGATGAGGCCATGAGGGGTCAGTTTTGTACAGTTTTCAAAAGAAAGGATGATTGGGAAACAAAGAGGCCTGGAGGACGAATCTGCACATTTCTTGAGGGCGGTGAGCTCTGGTTGAGGGAGTGCACTGGGAGACACCTCTACACAGTTATGGAGGTCAAGGGAGGTTGGGTTCTTTACACATTGCGGGGTTCCAGCAAGCAAGGGGAAAAGCTTAAGGATTGATACTACAAAGTGTGAAGTTCAAGTCAAAATAGGACGATCTGCTACGCAATTCTGGGGGTCAAGGAAGATTGCTGAGCTTTGGAATTGCGCAGTGAAACTGCCCTGGAGGATAGTGACTGTGCACTACATATTTTCAGGAAGCAAGGTCACAACATTGAGGGCTGATGCTACGTTGCTTAGCCAGGATCCAATGTAGCTGAGTTGCCTGGTCAAGAATATTTTCGAAAAAATGGCCAAGTGTGGGAGGAAGATAGACTTGTGATGAACTTGAAATGTGATCACACACTTAACATAATTTGACGACACAAAAACATAGACTACCAGGGAAAAAAACAAATCATTACCCTCTGTGTGGACATCTCATGGCAAGAAGCGACAAGTGTGACACTTGAGATAGGCTTTAGGATGACCGTCACGGCACTTGTGCGATAGTGCTCAAGACTTTTTGTATTAGTGTGATCGTTGTTTACATGACTAGGACAACTCATATTTACAGAGACCAACCTTCAAAACCACCAGAAAAGTATCGCATCATTACATATCATTCAAACATGCTAAAATACGACAATTAGCCCAACATGCAAAAGGGAACGAAACACTTAGCAAAAACACATGAAATGGATTTCAATGTTTGCAACCATACATGCCATTGAAGACATAATGATATGACAATGATAAGTTGCCATTCATACTACACTAAGAGGTGTATTTCAACTTTATGAGATGCACTTTGCTTTCCATGCCTACCCTCCAAAGGGTTGTGAATCAGATGGAGTTTTCATGCGGTCTTGATCTTTGATATTTTATCATACCTCAGGGTTCTTTAGTCTTCTTATCTGATGATTATCTTTTCTCCTCAACTCCTTAAGTATCATCTAGCATGTCCTCCTTCTTAATATACTTCTTAATCATATTTCCATAACTTGATAGAATTACTGTATCTGTAATCCACTCAAGAAAATATGACATCAGTCTGATAAACCCCTAGTCTAAGATGTTGCATGATAATCCACTGAGTAAATTAGAATTGGTATAAGGCCAGGGGGAGAAGGCTCAGTGACTAGGATGGACTGAGGGATAAAACTACACAATGCCCACTAAGGGAAATATTTGCACAGTTCCTACTGAGGGTCAAAATTTCACAGTTCAAGCAGATAGTGGTTGTTGCGAGGTGAGGCCCTGGAGGACAAATCTACGTAGTTTTAATAATTAAGGGGAAATAGGCAGTAGAGAGGCATGGGGACAAATCTACGTAGTTCTTGAGGGAAGTGAGCTCCAGTTGAAGGAAGGTCACTAGAGGTAGACTCTGTGTAGTTTTGGATCCCAAGGGATGTTGGGCTTTCTATGCATTATGCAGTTCCAGCAGGTAAGGAAAAATCTTGAGGGTTGCAGATCTGAACTACGCAGTTTAGGAAGGTTGGATGAGGCTAGGTTGCTAGGAGTCCTCTGGAATTTGGCTAAGTGTGGGATCAGTGGAGCCAATGTGAACAGTGATAGAACTTGACTATGACCACACACTTAGACACTTCGTGATATAACATAGATCATCCAGAACATATGGAAACATACTTCACTTAATGCAACAACCTTTGTGGCAACTTACGACAAATGCGGCTCTAATGATATAGAGGATGATGAAGACACTTGTCTAATAGTGCGTGAAACTTTGGAAATGAGTGTGAAGCATGTCTACATGATGGAAACAACTCATTTTCACAAATATTTTCCCTTTGCCTGACAAGCAATAATTCTCATGCCCAAAGACGACACTTGTTATATAAAGATAAAAGTGTGAACAACTCTTGAGATCCAAGAAGGGATATTGAAGTCATCATCTTACCAATAAGTCACTAAGGAGCGATTGATCACAGGAGCCACATTAGGCTCCAAAATTTAAGTGTAGACCAAAATTTTGAAGGGTTTTGCAGCCGCTACAACACTTGGCGACACACTGGTAGAATCCAGCTTATCTATTTTGGTCAACTCCTTTCGTGCAAGGATTTGGTTCTTCAGGGACTATTGATTCATCATGCATATTACCTTGGCCTTCCCACTTACCCCACAAATATCCATGGTATCCTTTATTCCTTCTCAATTGAACACAACATAATATTCAGCATAATCACTTTGTTTCGAGTTGGGAAGGGTAGTGTAGCTTGCGAGCTTAAAATTTTCAGAGTATAAGTTTTCATCTCCAGTGTTTCTCTGATGCCAAAAGGCTTGGAAAGTACCCCTGTGGAGTAAGGAAAGAACACAAAAATTGCTTTGCTGTCAGCGAACTTAAATAGCACCTGATGGAGTTGCTTGCCTCACCTCTTTGCATAGGAAGCCTTTCTCTTCTTTTGCCTTTATTATTTGTTTAAAGAGAACTCTACATTGGCACTTATTTATTTGGGGTGGAAGAGGGATCTTGACTTATCAATAGAAGAAGAGGTTGTTCCTTCACAAAATCATATAAAGACCTATGACTTAGGTTTTCTCATTTATATTTTTCCCCCTTCTCCACTTCTAGTAGTCAGATAAGCTTGAGAACACCAAAGAAGAAAAATCAAGTATAGGCATGAAGTTTCTAGAATAGACATGGGTTCATGGTTGGACCAAAACTCTCCTTACGGACGGATCGTATTTTCTATCAGAACTTCATCAGCCAAAAGATGTAACTAACACAAGGAAGATGGATAGAAAGCTAGCCAAATGTTGAAGTGCCACAAGACTCTTTATATTTCATCCACACACATACTAACAAGCCAAAATAGGTCCAAGCACAAAACTTATTCACATAATGAAAGCAAAAGGATAACTCAACACGAAAGGAAAACAAGATGAGAAGAAAGAAAACACACAAGGAAATGAAATGAGAAGAAAATAGAACAAAATGGCTAAAGAAAACATGATACAGAATCATAATAAGAAAATAGGACACACTACAGCGAATGAGTATAGAATGAGAGCAAGAAAGGGAAAACTAGGATGCAACTAATCCTGCTCCTAACTTAACAGCTAGAAGGTTGGGGTAACGTATAATGAAATTTCAAGTGAATCCACCGTAGTCATTCCCAACATGCATCCACAAAGATATGAACGATTAAAAAGTGATGTGCAACAAGACAAACTTGAAAAGCTTGCACAAGAAAAGGAACGTATTGCCTGTGGGCAGAAAGCTGTGTCACAACCACTACTTTTATCTGGTTCACATGCTTACAGTTTAGATTAATATGATTTTTCAACAAACCTCAGAAGCTTCTTACGAATATGTCTTCATCTACACAGATTTCCTTAGCAAGCGTGAGGAAAGATCAAAACTTGTTGTTTGCTACCAGGTAAGACTGTTCTAGCCATTCAATGATTGGATCATAAAATTCATGATGGCCTTCTTGAAAACTTTGAAAATATGAGTTTTCAATTAAAAGCACGGGATCATGATGAGGATCTTGTGAGGAAAATATATCTGATCATACTCAAAAATCATGTCAAGACAGTGAGTACCTACCATAAGCATCAGCGAAGGCTAAAATGCCTCACCTGCCTGACAAAAATCTGTATAGAGAGATGTTTAAAATTGAATATCAAGGGGTGTGAAACAACTGTCATTGGATGTGCTGGTGAGAAAATGATAAGTTGAATGAAAATCACCAAAGAGAGAGAAATGATCATATGAGATAATTGAAGCATCAGATTCCCAGTTTGAAATAGACAAATGAAAATCAATTTGAACAATCTTGTGAATGTTATGTGTTGAAAATAGCAACAAAAAATGCTAAAAATAGCACTGCTATAATTAGAAGTTTCGGTACTAGTGCTGGATTGAGCAACAGGGAATGAAAAATGGAAGTGCTAAAAATAGAATTTCTATTTTTAGCAGTTCATGATGGATTCCTCTTTTAGTCAGTCCCTAGACTAAAAATAGGAAGCAAAATTCGAATTTGAACTTAACAGTTATTTGAAAATAAATTAATTAATTTATCATGAGTTAATTAGTTGAGAAAATTCAAACATGAAGTCTATGTGAGGACATGCAACAGTTTATCTATTAATTGAGGAATTTATCCATGAGTTAAAGAGATAAGGATGAGTTCTATATTGAGTAGTAATTAGTTGGCTCAGTTAACCGAGTCAAGTCTAGTTATTTTTTATTTAAACAGTTTGTTTAAATTAAGTAAGTTCAGTTAGTTAATGCATGCTAGCATATAACTATTGTTCTTCGGGTAACTGAATATTCTCTCATGAATAACACATGCATGTCAGTTCAGATAGAGACCCAGCTGAGATCAGAGAAGGGAAAGTGTACTATCAATTGGATGAATATTTGTCCTATAAAGGAAGCTCATCCATGATGAGGATTTATCTCCTTTGGACTACGTAGTTGGATCAGAGGTTAGTGAGTGTGTGAAGAGGCCAATTCACACAAGTAGTTGCACTGGACCCCAATCAAAATTGCGCAAAGAAATAGGAGGCTTGGAGGGCAGACCAGAGGTTAGATAGAGGCCTTTGACTGTCTATGAGTAGTATAGGTATTGTAGAGAGAGTAGGATAGCTTTTGAGTTGATTCTTTTTGTAATACTGGTTACATTTCCACTTGTATGATAATACAGAGTTGGGGTTTTAGGCTGAGGCTTTCCTCGAGTTATATCTTATGTGTTATGTGTGATTGATTTCTCCATATCAGTTATATGTGTTCTTATTGATGTTGCTCATGTTCAATTAAGCTTCTGCTAAATTGGTTGTATAAGTAGATCAAGTGTTTTGATTTAGTATATTTCATTATCAGGTGATCTATAGGTGGGAAATTTCTACATGTTATCAGAACAAAGGTGATCAAAGCGGAGAACAATATACTAGAGTAGATTTCGAAGTTTTGAGTTTTGGGCCGAGAGTTTTTCAGAGCAGGTATGAAAATTTTTGTGCAAAATTCTCAGAAACAAATACAAGATCTGGATTCCTTGCGGAAAAATACCCAAATTCAAAAAAAAAAAATCTGGTTGAATTGGAGTTGAGATGAGGGAGATATCACTAATTTAAAATCAGCTTTGTTTCTAGAAAATTCCGTGACGACGGGAAAGATGAAACAGATTGGTGTGCTAGCCAAGAACCTGTATGCACTTGAGGTACAAGATGCATGCAAAGCCTTAAGGAGCAAGGAAAAGTTTAGATACTTGGTGGTTGAGAGGGAGAGTAAATTACCGCTCAACATGCAACACCAGAAGAAGTCTCAGACAATTGTGGAGGAGCCACAATTGGTGAAGCAGCTTCAGGAGGTTATGGAGCAGCCACAATTAAAGAAGTCGAGTGGAGATCAAGTGGAGGCACCTACTCATGCAAAGACCTCCAGAAGGGGAAAATTTTGAGCCAAGTGGGTAGAGGGATCACATGCATCCATACCTCCAGGTAAGAGGTGGGGCGATGTGGAGTGATCATCCCAAGAAGGCTGAAATAGGGGTTGGATCCTTGAGGTACCCAACCTTTTGGATTTGAATTTGCTACAGGAGCCCCGACAAGGAGTAGCAAGACTAGCTGATTGGGTAGAGACAAATGTGGATGGAGCGGCAGAGAGAGCTACAATGTAGGAGTCCCAGGACTGTGTAGAGCTAGCAGGCTACTGCAATGCGAGAGGCATAGGAGTGTTGCACCAGTGTAGGATGGCACAAAGAGGTGTGCAATGGTGTGATATGCATGGAGTGTTGCAACAGCTCAGATTTCAAAGACTAAGCACTTGTCAGCAGCAGGTAGAGCTTCAGCATCAAAGTACGTTTCTAGCCTAACAAAGAGGTCAGTGGGGAGTTTTTTTGTTTCTAGAGTTGTTGGAGCAACCACACTTGGTAGAAGTGTTGCATGCAGAAAATTCCAAAGGTACAAGATCAAGTTCAATTTGAAGCCTTTCTTGTTGAGAGGGAGTGTTGAAAATAGCAATAAGAAATGCTAAAAATAGAAGTGCTAAAAATAGTACTGCTATAAATAGTAGTTTGGGTACCAGTGTTGGATTGAGCAACAAGGAGTGAAAAATGGAAGTGCTCAAAATAGAATCGTTATTTTTAGCATTTCAGGATGGATTCCTATTTTAGTCAGTCCCTGGACTAAAAATAGGAATTAAAATTCGAATTTGGACTTAACAGTTGTTTGAAAATAAATTAATTAATTCACCATGAGTAGACTAGTTGAGAAAATTCAAACATGAAGTCTATGTGAGGACATGCAACGGTTTATCTATTAATTGAGGAATTTATCCATCAGTTAAAGAGATAAGGATGACTTATATATTGAGTAGTAATTAGTTGACTCAGTTAACTGAGTCAAGTCCAGTTATTTTTTATTTAAACAATTTGTTTAAATTAAGTAAGTTTAGTTAGTTAATGCATGCTAGCATATAATTGTTGTTCTTTAGATAACTGAATATTCTCTCATGAATAACTCATGCATGTCAGTTTAGAAAGAGACCCAGTTGAGATCAGAGAAGGGATAGTGTACTATCAATTGGATGAATATTTTTCCTATAAAGGAAGCTCATCCATGATGAGGATTTATCTCCTTCAGGACTGCGTAGTTGGATGAGAGGTTAGTGAGTGTGTGAAGATGCCAATTCACACAAGTGGCAACACTGGACCCCAATCAAAATTGCACAAATAAATAGGAGGCTTGGAGGGTAGACCAGAGGTTAGATAGAGGCCTTTGACTATCTATGAGCAGTAGAGGTATTGCAGAGAGAGCAGGATAGCTTTTGAGCTGATTCTTTTTGTAATACTGGCTATATTTCCACTTGTATGATAATACAAAGTTGGGGTTTTAGGTTGAGTCTTTCCCCAGGTTATATCTTCTGTGTTATGTGTGATTGATTTCTCCATATCAGTTATATGTGTTCTTATTGATGTTTCTCATGTTTGATTAAGCTTCCACTAAATTGGTTGTAGAAGTAGATCAAGTATTTTTCTTTAGTATATTGCATTACTAGGTGATCTACAAGTGGGAAATTTCTACACTATGAACAATTGAACCAAGTTCTTTATGAACCATATATGAAAAACCACCTTCATGCAATTGGGGACAAATTGTACAAGCATCGTAGTCGTTAAAATAGTTTAAGAAGGATTCTAGCACCACAAATGTATGAGACCAGTTGGGACATGGTGAATGAAAAAGAACTTGATTCGTGTGACAGCTTGTGCATTCCTTATCACTCAAGAAGATTTTTGGTGTGATGAGAGGACATATTTGCAATAAAATATTTGCAAGAAGACCAAGAAGCTAACCATTAAATTATAAATTCGATAAGTATGATTCCTTCGGGCAAAGATAGTCCTTGAGATAATCCACTTCACAACTCGATGACTTTATGAGAGATGCACATTTCCAACCCGAGTTTGATGTGAGAGACTTGCATGAAAACGAATGAACTAATAGATTCATGAATTTAGTCATAAGTAAAATCTTGAAAATTTGAGAGGTCACGCCGGGAATACCAAACATTTTTTACACGAGAACTCACATCAAGTGAAACCATGTAGATAGATGGATTGTGCAACAGAAACCAAATCTGATTTAGTTCGGGGGGCTTACCAGAGTCGCGAGATCCTGACATAACCATCAATGGAAGTTGAAGTGCCTTGCCTCCCTGGAAAGTCATGGAACTTTATAGGATTGTAGAATCATGTTTTGAAGCTTGAACCAAACCATGTATGGTTTGAGCATAGTTTTTATTGTTGATTTCAAAACTGCTCACCAGATGGCAGCCATCTTTGTCACAAGTTTCACCAGATTTTTCAATTTCAACATTCATATTTCTCAATTGGAGAGTCTCTTATGATAGCTTATTCAAATACAAATGAATCGGTGATATCTCATGAGAAAGTTGATTTGAAGAGTTTCCTTCAAGCAGGAGAAGAGATGACAGGGAATGGGAAGGGTACTTTATTATTTGATTGTTTGTAGTTTCATCATGGACAACATCACCGCCTTGTGTCAATCAAGGGGATAACTCATTGGATGAAGAAACTAAAGAGCATGGAGTATCTCCGTCGCAAGAAGATGTGTTGCAAATGGTAGGACACAACGGATAGTGAGGTGAAGAGGAAGTTTCAATATGAACATCTTCTTTGACCGAACCAAATTCTAGATCTAAATGAAAATTTTCATGAGGAACCGAATGGTCATATTATGTGCTTGGGAATTTGTCACAGCATACAGAAATAGAGTTATCATCGTTGGAATTATCACTGCCCAAAGCTGGGGCTTGATTGAAAGAATTGATTGTATTGGATTTCCCACTGAAATTAGCATATTGAAAATCATTTAAGAATGGAGACTCATTGTTTTGACATGGAAGATTCTTAAATAGAGAGGAAAGATTGGAAGCATATTCACTTTGTTTCTCCTCTACCTAGGTATTGTGACTTCTTTGTACCTTATCACAATTTGGGCCAGCAGTTTGAGAATCAAGAGAATGTGAAGAACTAACTTGTGAAGCAGATTGATCAAGCGGGTCATGGTACAAGGAGTCAGCATATGTAGATGATAGAGGAAAATGGAAATATGGATTAACTTTGAGACCAGAGTTGTCAATGGTGGCATCATCTTGTGGAATGGAGGAGTGAGTCTTCATCGTAGGCTTCATGAGCCATTCTGGAATTTCTTCCGTTAAAGTGGAAGAAGAATGAGAATATGGACTGGAGATTTGATTCGTAGATTTCCCATTTTTGCAATCACCACAAGGAGGCACCCTCATCAGTACTGTAAAAGGGGGAGGATGAAGAACAAAAGGGGTAGTAAACTCCTCCTCTAAAATTTGAGGTGCCTTATGATTCGCAAGACTTGGAGAAGAAAGAAAATTAGGAGGTCCAGGCTCACTGTATGAAGAGACATGAACCAAGCACGCAAACTCTTGCTTCAATAAATACAAGTGCAAATGTTTTTTAGGAATTTCACAACAGAGATGAAGAATCGATCAGAAAAATCCTTAACTAATTCATCAAGCTTCATTCTTAAATGATTGATTCTTCCACAAACATCTCTGTAGTTATACTTATCGAAGGCTTTATGAAGCTTCCTAATGGGCCTCAAAATTAGAAAAAAATTAAGGCCCATCTGACCATCCTTCAGCACATTAAACCTCTCCTTTTTCATTAGATAATGTATTTTTAACTTGAATATGTTCATTAGGAATGTTTATGGACAATTGCATAATTATGCCTGATATTATTTATTTTTGTGGAATATTGTGAGAATATTGGGCAAATTATAAAGATTTGGAGGAGAAAATAATTTAGGGACTTGCTCCCTACTACAGGAGGATCAACATTAAATAATAAATCAAGAAGCTATTCTGAAATTATTGCACAGATTCTGGAGCTCCAGTGATTGAGAAAATCTAGGAATGTGTTCCCTGTCATTTAATGTAGATTCCTAGTATTGGGAACGAAATCCACTATTTGAGGGATTTTGGTGGGAAAAGATTCCTCCTTTCATGGGGAATGCTTCCTAATCATTTTTTATAAGTACTAAGTCGAATTTTCCTCTAGGGGTGGATTTTTCTCAGTCTTCTTGTGGAGGGAACTCGTATTTTTGCATATGCACTTTCATTTCTTGCAGGGATGTAATTGTATTGATGGAAATAATGAAGATTGGTGTCATGTTCAACTTCTAAATCTTGGTATCCTCCATAGGACTCTGATTTTTCTTGGTCTTAACCATCCCAAGACCCTCAAAGCCCTTTTCTATCATCTATTTTTCTTTTTTTCACTTCTTATTCACATGCATATCTTGTTCTTGTTTTTTTTTCTATTTTTGCATTTAGTAATAATGATTTCTTATTGTAGGATTGGGTTAAATGGTTTAGGTAAGTTATTTTTTTGGATCACAAGAATCATTTTGTGATTGGAACAACTATAGAAGGTCATAGTAATCATTGATCTACTTGGATTAGTTTTCTTATTCCCAAATCTAGATTTTTGGAAGTCCCTTGTGGAAAATAACAATAGATTTCTACTATTTTAGGGAGCATGCTAAAGAGCTTCAATTGAGTTGATTCCACTTGAATTATATCAAAAAAAAATTCTATTTAGTAAAAAAAATTACCCCATTTCATTTTCACTTGAGTAGGTTAGGAATTTGATAGATTTACTAGCTCACTAATTCTCGAATTTCTAGATTTTAAACTAGTAATTTTCTACTATTTTTAAGACTGGGTTAAAAGAGGTATTTTTTAGTGATTCCACTTGGAATGAAGACCTAATACATCCTACTAAATAAAATAAAAAATAATTTCCCATCCAATTTGGATTTGATTTATTTGGTAATTCAATGGATTATAACTTCCTGTATTAAATCTGTAACATCTTGTAGTTTCCTATAGTAATCTTCCAGCGTGTATATACTTGCCCAGATTTGCTCAAAAATATTGGTTTTGGTCCCTTAGGATTGAATCATGACCCCTAAGCTCTAAATAAATGGTTGAGGAGGGATAATAACCACTTAGGACTTGCCTTTTTACCCATGCAAAACATCTCAACGATTTGGGTTAATGGACAAATTTATGAATTGGATAATACAATGATGACTTTCTTGATTTCCACATCTAACGAACTTTGTTAATGGATCTAAATTATTTGAAATGTAATGGTTGACATTTAGTTCATAATATTTAATTTATGCAATTACAATAGGTTTCCTTCCTTGTATTTTCTTTCTTGCAATAGGTTAAGGTTTCCATTTCGAGCATTCCATTTTTTGTAATTAGTTTAAGATTTGATTTAATTACATGCACTCCATTACATCATAACAGCAAAGGAATGACACATTGTATGTTTCACATATAGTGTCGATACCCCTTAAGTTTGTATGAACCCCAGGTTGATAATTAATGTCGTTAGCCTTGGGAGTTGTAGCATTCTTGTTGCATTATCGAGGCTCATCACTTTTTGGCGTCGTTGTTGGGGAGGTGTCAAAGTATGCATTGCTTTATTTCTTTGTTGATTCATTTCTTTTTACTTTATGGAAAAAAAAAATGATTTGAATTAGGCATATTTCATTTCAAGAACAAAAAATTGCATTGCATTATAATTCTTATTCAAAAAAATAAAAATAAAAATACTTCTCCAACACCAACCCCCCCATTTGATCACATGGTGCAATAAGAGCCACATCACCATTCATTTTTGAAGGTATAAGAAGAAGAGGTGACAAAGAAGGTAAAATAAATGAATGGAGATGATGACAATGAAGAAGATCTTCTTGGATTTTCCATTCAAGATATTTATGTGAATGTGCATATGAAGAACCGCCCTCCATCTTTCCTTCCAAACTTCCATGCTATGAGGTTAGAGGATCATGAAACCTTTCTCTTTTAATTTTAAATTGTTTTTAGATCTTATGGTTACTTAAAAAACACTCAAAAGTTGAAATTGTTTCCGGCAACATTGAAGGATAGAGCTCTTAAATGGTGCATGAGCTTAAGGACTAATTCAATAAGATCATGGAATGATATGCAAAATATATTTCTAGAAAAATATAAAGATCATGATCTTAAGGAATAAATCTTTAGAATGGATCAAAAAGAAGATGATAGCCTTGAGGATCTAATAGGGAGGTTCATGTATAACGTTAAGAGGGAAAAACTACATCATTTAGGATCCGACACACTAAAAACCCTCTTACTTAGAACAATTAGGGATGAGTGGATTGATCTCCATGATCTCATGAGTAAAGGTGATCTATACCAATTATAGTTTGAATAATTATGTGAAACATGAAAACACATATCAAGAGGAAGGGAAAGAGTAATTCAATCAGCATCAATATCAGTAAGTCAAGCTAATCTTGGAAATTTGCTTGATAAATTTAAAACAGAAATTCTTAGCAATCTAATCAAACAAGTAGAAAAGAATGCAAGATGAGGGAAAATAAGATGTTGATATTTGTTTTGTCCATGTAGAATCACATGTTATTAAATATTTCCCCTCATTACCAAGATTGAAGGAATTTTACCAAGAGGACAATGGAGCAAGTCAATTGCCAATGCAACTATGTTATGTTGCTCCAAGAGGACCATGGCAACCTATTCAACCTAATATGGTGTAAGAGCCTAATTCATAATTTCAATACTATGCACATCCATATCAAATTAATTGGAACACACCCTTTCCTTGGAAACCTTGGCCATCTCAACCCCAAAACCAATCTTTTCAACAAGGTTGGCAAGGAGATTATGGGATCCATCCACAAAATCCTCAATATCCTCCAAACCCAAATCCATGTTATCCCAACCATTCACCTCCACCACAACAAAAACCCCAACCACATTCATCTCAAATATCCACTCCCACTCAACTACTTGTACCACAATTTCTGAACCCATGCGATGAAGTAGCTCAACCCACTTACAATGTTGATGTAAAAAACTTCCAAACATTTCCTCTTTATCTAAATTGTATTCATCTTAGCTCAGGAAGAGTATCACAAAAAGAAATTCTCTTGATATCATTGAAGGACAACATGCAAGAAAAGAAGATTCAAATGAGAATATCGAAGAATCATGGGCTGCACTTAATGAAGAGAAGACATTGAAATCAGAGATTGGGAAGGTGCCCTCATGTTTACCATCAGATCCTCTATGTGTTTAAGAGAATAATTAGCAAAAAGAAGAAGATCTGAATTTCATGGAAGAAGAAGACAACCAAGATGATCGAAATCAGCAAGTGGACCAGGGGCATCACAACTATATTGAAATATAGTTCCAGAGAGTCACTAAGTTGCAGCAATACTCTCTTCTTCAATTGTTCCTGATATCATCAAATTCAAAGCAATTGGTCTCTTACATTCAGGTACATGTCAAAGAATATGTTTCGAGCCTACACATGATTTTATCTATCATCCAGTTATGCAAGTGGCTCCATTGATGTTATAGACATATTTGGGCACTGCAACCCCAATCACATATGTCGATAAACCAAGGCCTCTTAAACCCCCAAAAGTGTTGTTTCAAACCCTAAAGGATCAAGGTCAACTGAATACATCATTTCCCAAAAGTTCTCCCTGAAAAACTACTCGGAACTGGTCAAAACTGGACCATACAGACTGCTCCAAGCTGAGGGTGCAATGCATCTCACCTGTTACACACAAGGGGTGCGATGCATACTGAAAATCCCTTCTATAGGGTGTGATGAGCGAGAGCAAACAAATGGCAGAGGCAGTTTTCTAGGTGGAAACTCAGAGAATCTTCTAGAAACTACTCATATGACACTTGCCTCTCTAAATTCACCCAAGGATGAGTAAGAGATCATGAAATCTCCAAGTGGAACCAAGAACTATTAGTGAAATGACACTAATCAAAAACCCAAAAGCTGACTCACCCCCCTACAAATATCTATATATCAATCCCTCATCCTAGAGATCCAGAGGTTGGAATTTTGTATTTTGTAAGGAAGTGTTGTTGGTTTCTCAAGTGAGACATTGTATTGTTGGGTGATCTAGCTTTCATGAGGTGAAGAGGGCTTTCATGCTGGGAGGATGGCACTGGATCAGACAGCTGGGTTGTAATCCTCTCTTCTACTTCTATCAATAAAGCTATTTGATTTTTCCTCCATATGCTTGCTTATTTCTGAATCTTGTATTTGTGTATGCATTTGTATGGTTAATGTACATCTGATTCTACATTATTTATGGTATCGTAGATCTCTATGCTTTGATGGTATTTTGCTTCTTTGACTCTACAGGTGTTCTTTGAAGTGGGACAAGTGAGAAAGGAGCGGCGAAGCTCTATCAAAGGAGAGAGGAAACAAGCAAGGAGCCAAACAAAAGACTAAGGTTGGTGCTCTCTGCTTCTCTCACATCTATCTCCCATAAAGGAAAACACAAGTCACTTTGAATTGTTTGTTTCTAAGATAACTACCCATCTTAGTGGGACTAGAAGATCTGAATAGACATTAGTTTTCCTAGAAACAAAATGGCGACTCCACTGGGGAGCGAATAGTTTGTTTGTTTGTTATTGTTGTTTGCTTTATAAACTACAGACGGAGCCTAAAGTTAATCCAACTAGCCTTCGAACTGCTTTTGCTATGCAACTGCAAAGTAGATCAACGTTGCTTTAGTCAATCTTCAGGTTGTTTTATGAACTGAACATCTGACTTGCAAACATCCTAAGTGCCCTGGTGGTTTCTCAATAACCTCATTAGATCATACCTCTATACTTTGTGTTTACTGTCTATCGTATGCTCGGCCTAAATCCCTGAACTTAGTTGCAAACTGTGGGTGAAAACCAAGCTTAGTCTCATCCCTGGACCATTGCACTGTCTCTCATTGGCAGTCTATATGCATCACACCTCCCATGTGTTGCAGGTGAGATGCATCCCTGTTTCCCTTAAGGACAAGTGCGATGATTGAATGAGATTGTTTCCCTCTCTAGATTTTGGTTTTTCTTCATTGTTTTCAGCTCTATTCAGTAGTTTTGCTGTCTATGATCAATATATCACTATTGAAGCCTTCTTCCTTTACATTATTCAGCCTCCATTGATAAGGAATTGTAAATGTTTTTTTAATGTATTTTTCATCATTTACAGTCCTCCTTTGCAAATAGTAGCTTAATCAAATGGTCGTCTTTTGATTTGAAAGTGTCACAATTGTCGTTTTTAGTCAAGAAAAAGAGTGTTGTAAAGTCTTCCTCTTTTAGATAGTTGATTGTACTTTTTCCATTGTATTTGATTTGAATTGTCAATTCTTTGAAGTTTCGAAAGCAGTTTCCCATTCGAAATTGAAAGTGTCATCATAGTCTTCCTTTCGTTTTTTGAAAAGAAATTGCTAAAGTGTTGCTTTGAATAAAAGTAGTTCAGACCCGTACTTAGTTTTCTTTTTGGCATTCTCACATTAAGGAAATGGAAAAACAAATACATGCATGTGCATTTGCATTTAGACTGCATGCGGAAATTGATTTAGGAAAAGTGCATTTAGTGTGTGCTCTCTGCTCTATGTTGAAAGAATCTTACTCTTCTTTCCTTAGTAGCTAGGATTTTCATTGCTAAAATAAAAATAAACGATCGTTTATCATTTTAGATTGCATATTTAGGAATTTTACATCTACATCACATGGTGAACCTTGAAAGGAAAACTTCTTAAGAAAGATCAACTATAAAATAAACCTCAATGAACATAAAAATGCTTTGGAAACCTAATGCACAACATCTAGAAGTCTAGGCTAGAGACATATTCGCGTCGTAAAGCCTGGTAACTATCATTTTCATCGTAGGTTGGTGATTCCTCTCTTTGATACAACAATTGCAGTAAGACTTGTGCTCCCATGTACAATCGAGTTATATATTGGGAGACCACAATTAGGCTGATATCCTTTATCCTTAGGAAGTTGTGTCTGCCGCCCTATCGATCGCAATGCACTGAACACAAGCATTCAGGAAGTTAACGGTCATATGTAAATTCCTCGGTAATTTCTCTACAATTTACCATTGAGGTGTATATTGTAGTTTTGTGATTGGTTTGGTAATCCCTCTGTCTAGATTTCCAGAGTAGTCACTTTCATTCCTTTTTGACTCCTTAAAAGAAAAGGTCCATCTGAGCACTTGTTACTTCAAGCTCATTAAAAATCGAAGGCAACTAGAGTCACCTTTAGCTTTTTCTCGACTCTTAAAAATTGAAAAATCAAGTTGTGTCAAAGCGTCATAAAATTTATTTAATTTGAAATAACATCACTGTTCCCTCGTTGGTCTTAGGTTGAGAAAATGAAGTCCACCAATCAAGGATTTCCCCTTGGGGGGAATGCTAGTCCTTTCTCTTCTTGGGGAGATATTGGTGCTCCATACATGGCTACATTGTCCCTTCCAGGACTCACAATTGGCCTGCCAGTATGGCTATTCTCGACCTCTGTCTTTCAAAACACCGTAATTCCTCAGCAATCAAATCAGCAACCAGATGACACTGGAGTTGCTCCCCCACCTTCTACTTCATTTGTTTCTCCCTCTCCTTCTTCCTCTTCGCTTGGTGAAACTAGTGATACTAAAAACCAAGTGACAGAGAAGAAGAAGAAAGGGAAGGAGAAGAAGAAGAAGAAGCCAATTGTGCAAGGGGGAACCATGCATCGTTTGGCAAAAATTCACACACTACACCTTCTAAACCCAAATCTCCATGTGTCATTTGCAAAGGAAACCACTATCATCGAGATTTTCCTTGCATCCTGTGGATCTTGAGAGACTGGTCTTCCCACTTTCACAATCCGTTGTCTTCAACCTCTGTCGATCATGTTGAGATACACCATCAACTAGTGGAAATGAAGTCAATGGAAAAAAAGGAAGACCTAAATTTCCTTGTAGGTTGTGTGAAGTCGATCATGCCCTCCACTGTTCTCATTTTCTGGACGAAGCTAAAAGAGTCTTAGAAAACTATCCTGCTTCACCGCAGCGACTTCCACCTGGATACAAGAAACACTTGCCAAGTCCATCGCTAGTTGAAAATCTGACTGACATACCTCTGTTGTCAGTCAAAACTCCTATCATTGAAGATAAACCCTCTGAGTCCACACTGGACCAACGTCAACAGATCGAGACGGAAGTCGACCCAGTCTTGTCTTCAGAAGGTCCACCTTTAGATGATACACTCTCTAAAGAGAATGAGAACGACACCGTTCAAATTATTTTTGTTAACACAGAGTCCAATGAACATGGGGGAAATCTACCCATTCCTCTACCATAAGAGAGAAGTTCCCCATTTCAAGAGATTCATCCAGTTGTTTATTTGGTCCCTCCTCCAAGCAATCTAGTCGTTTCCTTTGATTGGAATCTACTAGCAAGACCCCGCCTTCCATCTAATGTACCATTCTGAAACATAGTACAAGCTTACAGAATGATCATGGCTGGCACTATCATAGATGAAGGGGCTTCCATGAGTATCCTTTCCTCAACTGCATGGAAAGCGCTTGGTTTGCCATCGCTTCTGCCTGAGATTCGAAATTTGTCAGGCTTCAATAAAGGAACCAGTCGACTGTTAGGGATCCTTCCAAATTTTCCTATAAGTTTAAGAAGGAAAATCGTTCATTTGAACGTGATGGTAGTCCAAGGGCCGCTAGATTACAATCTACTCCTTGGGCATGACTACATTTACAGCATGGGAGCTATTGTTTCCTCACTCTTTCGAGTGATGTGTTTCCCGTATGAAGGCAAAATGGTACAACTTGTTGACCAAATTTCATTCCCCAATTCAAACACAGCTACTAGTCAAATGCCATCCCTAAATGGTCTCTTTGCACAAGGAATGTCTCATCAACCTCTAGTCCATCCACCTAATGACCGCGAGTGATTCGGTAAATGTGATGAAACCCAGGGGGCATGCACTCCGGTCTGCTTCTGCAGGCGAACCCAGACAAAAAGATAGATTTCCTTATAGGATAATTGACCATTCTGACACACCCGTCCATTTAGGATATGGGATCAGTCTGGAAAAAGATTTCCTCATCGTAGGTTATATGATTGGTCTAACACACCCGTCCACATAGGATATGGGATCAGTCCGAAATAGGATCTCGTCAAAGGTTATGTGATTGGAAGCTCACACCATTCACCTTTGTCTATTTCGATGGACAAAGCCAAGGAAGGGTTTTGTCTGCTATGCAGATGAAACAATCTTGCTTTAATGCAAGGACTTCCATATGGTAACCTAGAAACTCTACTTTTCTTTATACCTGGGGGCATGCAAACCTTTTTTACGCAAGTGAAAAGCGACCAGCGTAACTCTAACCCCGTAGTTTTTACTAACTTCAACTGCTTAGGTTAGGTGATTAGTGTGATCCACCATTCACCTTTGTCGACAGCACCAGTAAAGCAAAGGAAATGTTTTGTACGAAACTATCCTACCTAATCAGTAGTTCATTAACTCTTAGCTCTATAGTTGGTCGTTTCTAGCCTGCATACAAAAGGCTCTGAGAAAATTTTCACATGGGGCAAGCTCACTAAAAAATGAACCTACTAATGAGAGACATCCTTAAAGACGACTATAATGAGCAATGTTTCCACAAAGTTCAAGCTCGTTAAAAAATAAACCTAGCACTGAGCACATGTTGGCACAAAGTTCAAGCTCATTAAAAAATAAACCCGCCTTTCGATAAATAATCTTTGTGATCGCATTACTATCAGCCTTTTGAGCCTTGGTCGTGTTCTTAACATCACTTCTAGTCTTTTAGTCGATCATACGCCTCCACTTGATGGTTTACCCTTTTGAGGAACAGTTGTGACGAGTGATTCTATTAGCCACCTTCTTTACATTGCCGTGCTTGAAAAGTTCCAAACTTACCTAGAACTAGTTGCTACCCGAAAACATCACTCGTTCCTCAAAAACGAGTCTCTTTTAAGCTCTTTTTAGACTCATAAAATATGAAAAGATTGCCGAGCTACTGGCCTTTCCAGCTCATTAAAGTAAATGGAAGTGCTATCCCTCCTCTATATTTTAATCTTTTTGGACTTGACGGATCATTACACAAAAAGAATGAGCGCTTGTCTTGTTCGGCTCTCTAAAACTATCGAAAAGTCATCCCTTTCATATTATTTTATACTTTTTCAGACTTAAGGGATTATACCACGAAAAAGGACTATTGGAGTTTCCTTTCAAACTCTCTAAATATGAAAAGGACCAAATTATCTTTGTCGTTAAACCCGTTAAAACAATACCGACAAACTTGTCCATACAGATAAGAGCGAGTTTCGCTGTCGCTAGGCTCGCTAAAACATAGCGATAGGTTTGCCCGAAGGGCAAATTATAGAACAAGCATATGTTATCCTCCTCAAGCTTGACAAAAATAAATACGTACTGGTTAGCAATGACTAGGGAGAAAAGGGAAGAAAACTTGAAGAACTTCATTGGTAGCAGGTCGCTCTTGAACATGACACTTTCACTCCATCGCCATGATTGAGTTGGGTTGGGTTATTCCGTTCACCGGTCATATCACCATTAGTCCTCCGCACCCTCCATTTTTGGGGTTAACGCTACCAATCCATTTCAGTGTCACCGATATGTTTAAGAGAAGTCACTCAGAGAATTCACCAACCCATCTAACACCTCATCCACTGCAATACCTTCATGCTCCATTCTTTCATGACCGCCACCCTGAACTTTGTATCACCAAATCGTTTTCAACTCCACAAAATCATTTGCTCCGTTTCGTGTCGTAGATGTGGGATTCATTAAGGCCCTCCTACGATGGGTCACTTCTTTTCGACATCAACTCATTATCCAAGAAGTTGACTTAGAAGCAACCCTTTCAGTACTTTGAAGCTTGCATGCCTCAATGGCAAGTTTCTCACTTCCAGCGACAGGTTTACATCAATGGCCTTCGACCGGAAGATTTTATGTGGTGTTCGACATTGACTCATGTATTCACACCACGTGAATTGTACTGCAGTACCCTGAGGGTCATTATCATTATCGGTGATTCCTCTCGCACCTGTTAACAGCTTACATAATTGGCTGGTAATCAGGCGATGTCTTTCCATGTTCGACATCAGAACATCTTTTCACATGGATCGACTTGTACATCGGGCGAAGATTGAACGATTTTGAAGACCCCGGATCTAGTTTCATCCATCCGGGCTGTGATATATTCAGGAAAATAAATACATCAAATGTACTCGATAGCTGCATAGATAATCATCCAAGCTAAGGGATGATGGCTCTACCAGAATCATTAGTCTGCCACACAGATGGTTGTCTATCCTATGTACATGAAAATGAATTTATAAAGCTAAGCATGGGAATACTCACCTCAGCTAGATCATGAAAATATTATGAATATAATCTATCGTATTGTATCTTATTATAGGTCACCTTCCAGTTCGAAAAACCTCGGATCCTCATGATAAAGCATTTCACCCGACATCAGAAGATTTACAACCTCATGCTTTAGGGGGAAACTGTTATAGGCATATTTGGGCACTGCAACCCCAGTCACATATGTTGATAAACCAAGGGCTTTCAAACCCCCAAAAGTGTTGGTTCAAACCCTAAAGGATCAAGGTCAACTGATTACATCATTTCCCAGAAGTTCTCCCTGAAAAACTACTCATAACTGGTCAAAACTAGACCATAGAGACTGCTCCATGCTGAGGGTGCATTACATATCACCTGCTACATACAAGGGGTGTGATGCATAGTGAAAATCCCTTCTGTAGGGTGTGATGAGCGAGAACAGACAAATAGCAGAGGCAGTTTGCTAGGTGGAAACTCAGAGAATCTTCTAGAAACTGCTCATATGACACTTGCCTCTCTGAATTCGCCCAGGGATGAGTAAGAGATCATGAAATCTCCAAGTGGAACCAAGAACTATCAGTGAAATGACACCAATCAAAACCCAGAAGCTGACTCACCCACCTACAAATATCTATATATGGATCCCTCATCCTAAAGATCCGGAGGCTGTAATTTTGTATTTTGTAAGGAAGTGTTGTTGGTTTCTCAGTGAGACATTGTATTGTTGGGTGATCTAGCTTTTCATGAGGTGAAGAGGGCTTTCATGCTAGGAGGATGGTGCTAGATCAGACAGCTAGGTTGTAATCATCTCTTCTACTTATATCAATAAATTTATTTGAGTTTTCCTCCATATGCTTGCTTATTTCTGAATCTTGTATTTGTGTATGCATTTGTATGGTTAATGTACATCTGATTCTACATTGTTTATGGTATCATAGATCTCTATGCTTTGATGGTATTTTGCTGCTTTGACTCTATAGGAGTTCTTTGAAGCGGGACAAGTGAGAAAGGAGTGGCAAGCTCTATAAAAGGAGAGAGGAAAAAGCAAGGAGCCAAGCAAAAGGTTAAGGTTGGTGCTCTCTACTTCTCTCTTATCTATCTTCTATAAATGAAAACACAAGTTACTTTGAATTGTTTGTTTCTAAGATAACTACCCATCTTAGTGGGATTAGCAGATCTGAATAGACACTAGTTTTCCCAGAAACATGCCTAGTAGTAAACCATGTTTTTTGCCCACCAAACCACATTATATGTCATCCAAAACTTAAACAGTTTGAGCCTGTCTACTAAAGCCTTATAGGGCTTACAGTTTGGAAACCATCTACAAACCATATAAATATAAACAGAAATGATACGCAACATATAGATCAAAACAAAATAAAAATGATAACAAATAGGAACCTTCCACCATCTATTCATCTGATGACTCCACCGAAGCGGGGTCTTTTGCACTTGAGCATAACAGTTCTGATTGAGGCAAACAAGGAATGTGGCGCTCAATTTGGCCAACACAAGCATTTTGATGCTAGAGTTGGAGTTGAATCAGCTGTAGTTCCTTCTGAATATCATTGGTACTAGAATCTGTGTTTGTAGAAATTGCTAGAGAGGACGTCGTGACTTTTGCAACGATGCTTTTCATCAACCATAAAAGGTGTACAAATTGTTTGTAAAAAGTGAGGCATCCGCGGGTATGACCAGGGTTTGGGATCAGACCACTCCACTCCTCTGTCGGGAGCTCCATCTCTGCCTTATGATTTAATTGTGCCTCCAAATACGAGATCAATTGCTTTACCTGGGTTGGAGTCCCCTCGTTATAAGCCTGGAAAATGTTTTATAGGATCTGGACATCTGATTTTATGTCACATTGTCTTGAAGGCTTGCTTGAAGTCAAGCCTCTTTCTTTTCCTTTTCCAACCTAAGTTTTACGATCATGACCTTCGTGCCCAGAGGCACGAACACCTGGAGGAGACTTAACCATGATGGACGGCATCAGACCACCCTTCATCAACTTACTCGAACCTACCCTCGCTCGAGACCCAACACATTATGCAGAGGCTGGAGGGAGAAGCGGCTCATGCAAACCTGGTGTAACAGCATGACATAAAAGCAACATGGAACCAAACTTATACTTAGGCCTAGGAGAAGAACCGAAGAGCAGGGGCATCACCTTTCTGCACTGCACCACACCATGAATCATCAACCCAAACCAATACACAAAGGAAAGCATGAACCAACCAAGAGTGTGAGGCCCCCTCATAGTTTTAATAGCAACCCCCCTGCACTCCTTAGCCTAGAATCCATAGACCCGGTGTTATGCTCTTTACTTGCGAGAAGATGCTAGAATACCAAATATACAAAGAAACACAACCCAGAACACAGACCAAAAAGATAAATAACAACATGTCTTTTATTATTCAGGGATGAAAGCAATGTTCACTTGCCTCTTTGAGGGGGCAACCTCCAATAGAGCAAGGCTTGATTACAACATAAGACATGACGCTCATTAATGGGGAGTCTCTATCCTTTATATGGGATTCATACATGCAATACCATGGGTCATTATGATGGTTCTCTTAATACCATCTATCTAATACCATGGCCCATTTGCAACTAATTGTGGTCCCTTCCTTTAAATGCGGGTCAACCACTTACAATTATTAATATGGGCTTTATTGACTCTTTAACTAACTATAATTATGACTCAACCCTATTACATAAATAAGGGGGTTAGGGGTGGACCCTAACACCCGAATTGGCCAAAATTCCCTTACCTTTCCTTTCTACAAGGTTATCCTTTTGAAATTACACTCAAAATTATGTAACTCACATGCAGTATTCATAGTAAACAAAGTAATTAAGACCTAGAACCTACGAAACATTCCCATACGAGATTTAAAAAAAAAAAAAAAAAAAAAAAAAAAAAAAAAAAACAAAACAAAAAAAAAACAAAAAAAAAAATGTGTCGGTAAAAGACAGAGATCGACATAACATGGTCGAGAAAGCCAAAACATACTATCACATAAACTTTCCAATTCGCTATTGTTCCTTTCCCTCCACACGCAAGGCGCATAACTAATGACAACCCCCAACCCAGGGAAAAGGATAAGTATAACAACATACCAGACCAATTGCGCCATCTGCTTGCTGAGACTAGCTATAGCCGAGTTTCCTCCCCGCTCTCTAGGCTCCTCGAACTAGGACACTATTGTCTTAGACCTCCAAAGATTACTACATAACCAGACTGAATACCAGACAAATGGGTGCATGATTCCCCAAATCACACCACCGAGAGAATTAAGACTCTGCAAAAACTCATGTCGGGGATCTGCTCGGGTCTGCGACTATCCATTGCGCTGAGGTGACAATTTGTGTGAGAGTGTGGGTGAGGCTGCCCAGCAGCCCTTGCATTAATGCGATTGAACATGTCTATGATCCCTATCTGGATCCCCAGCTGGCTCGTACCCTGATCGGGGGTCCTGAGTAGGAGCTGAATCCTAATCCAAAATCAGAATCAATTGTTCCAACCTCTCTTCCAAAGACTCACTTTCCTAGGGGTAATCTATATTCTTGCCTAGATGAAGGCATCCCCAATTCGATAAGAATTCCACAACTTTGTTTTCGGTGTGTCAGACGTGCGAGGGAATGATGTATTCAAAGCCCAAAATAATTTCATTATTTTCTTGAATTAGGCGGGTTGTCCTCCAACTTTTGCTAATATTTTCCCACTTGGTACGTTGATTAAGCTTTTTTATTGTATCAATGACAAGGATGGAGTCGCCTTTGACTACAATCCTTCTGAACCCTTCACGTCTTGCTATGAGTAACCCATCATTGACTGCATTGAATTCAACTTCATTGTTACTAGCCATGCGACAATTCGAAGCATATAGTCGAACCGTCCGACACTGGGGATCTCTAAAAATCCTTGCAAAGGCAACGTCTCTTGGGTTACCTTTGGAGTCCCCATCAAAATTTAACTTGAGGAAATCATCAAGAGGACCAGGGAATTCAAAGGGCGAATGTCTGGGAGGCACCTTTCACTTCCACGATGAGGGGGCAAGCATTTGCGGGGATAGGTTTAGGGCAAAAAGGATATGCACTTCCAAAGGGACAACCATCCAATCATCAGGATGCCATTTCTATGCTAAGATAGTTTCTCTAATGTTTTGGAGGACCCCAACTCATATCTCCGAATGAGAGAGCTTTTGGTCTTTAAAAATCCTTTTGTTCCTTTCTTTCCACGTTGCCTAAAGGAGGAAGCCAAGGGATATATACCAAGCCCTATCCAAGATTGGACTGGAGAAAATTCCTTGCCTCCAGGTCTCAATAGTGGATTGAATACTGGTGATATCTCTGTCCAGGTGACCAAAAAGATAATCAATGTTATGCTAGAGCTGAACCACAAAGGGGCATAAGTTAAAAAGGTGTTCAATATTTTTACTTTGAGACGCACACAGGCTACCAAAGGATGGCCCATGGATTCCTCTCTCTTGAATTTGGTCTCAAGTTAGAATACAACCATTGCACACTAACTATAGGAAGTATGTTACTTTTGGCCAAAAATGTCTCCGCCATATCTTCCTCCAGAGGGAGTTATACTGATCCTGAGGTTCCTCTGCTGCAATATGGTAAGATTCCTATATGGTAAACATTCCTTTGGTTTTATAACCCCATCGAAGGATATCCGGTCCTTCAGAAATAATGATCTTTCTAGATTGAATCTCTTTACCAAAAATTTCCCATTGATTTGAGTCAGGAGGGTTATTCCAATCTCGTTTCCTTTTCCATTGCCTCCAATTTGCCGGAGAGAGAGGACTCAAAAATTTATTAATCGATAGATTATTGATTCTGTTAGTAAAGAGGAAGATGTCCGCAAGGTCCAGACGGCTGAAGAGTTTTTCTCATTGTTGCCAAGATTCTTGCCAGAAGAGAGCTCTATTCCCATCCCTTTTTTCCCAAAAAGTGTGATTACGAATTAGATCTTTGTTCGCAAAGGCTAACTTCCATATTGAGGAGCCTCTTGGAATATCCTACACCCTCAATCTATCCTCCATTGAGAAAGGCGTATTATATCTTCGACTCCAAATAGTCTTCCATAGATCAGATCCTCCCTGAATCCAGCGCCACCATAGTTTCACGCCCATCACTTGATTTAGTGCGAAGGGGTCATGGAGACCAAGACCCCCTGTCATTTTATTCTTGATGAGGCAGTTCGATGAAAGGAGAACCCATTTTTTGGCTTCCTTGGCTCCCTGCCATATATTTTTTTAAATGAATCTCATATTAAAAATTGCAGTTTTAGGAGCAGTTAGGCCCAATAGCTGGTAGATAAGCATCGATTGGAGAACAACCTTCAGCAGAACCACCTGCCCATAAATGTTCGGAGAGTGAAAAGACCAACGTTTAAGGTGGGATTGAATACGCTCAAGAAGGTCTTTTAAACATGAGTTTATTAGGGAATTAATCACTAGGGGAATTTCCAAGTATTTGAACGAAAGAGATCCAATGCGAAAACCCAAAATCTCGGCCATAAAGGATTGGGAAGGAACCGGGGCATTGAAGAAGAAGGTATTTGATTTATCATTATTGACCTAGGTGCTAGAAGCTTTCATAAAGTTTTGGAGGATTGATTTAAGATGTCTAGCTTCCCTATGGGAGACTTGGCAGAATAACATAATGTCATCAACAAATTGTTGATGAGATATAGGAAGACCATTACCCCACAGGCGAATTCCTTTGAGAAGACCCGATTTAACAACTAATTTTATATATCGATCCAATCCTTCCATAGCCAGGATAAAAAGGAAGGGAGAGATATGATCTCCTTGTCGAAGGCCTCTGGTCACATTAAAGGTTCGGGAAGGGGAGCCATTGATAAGGATAAAAAACATCGAAGTGATATAAGAGAGTAGATCGAGTTGATCCATCGAGGGTCAAAACCAAAGGCTTTTGAGAATATTCAACAAGAATGGCTAGCTGAGACAGTCATAAGCTTTTGAGAGATCCAACTTTATCAACATACCCTTGGATTTGAGGCATTTGAGGGAGTGTATAGCCTCCTAGGAAGTAATGATGCCAACTAGGATTTAACGACCTTGGACAAATCCAGTTTTCTTAGGAGAAATCAGAGAAGGAAGGAGAGGCTTAAGATGGTTGACCATAATGGTTGAGAGTATTTTGTAAATAACATTACATAGGGCAATGGGCCTAAACCCCTGGGGATCTTCAAAATGGGCAGTTTTTGGAATTAAAGAATTAAAATTCGAGTTAAGAGCGGGATGTACCTACTTGGATCTGCGCGATTCCTCCACCACCTCTAGAATGTCCTTTCCGAGGATGAGCCAGGCAACCTAAAAGAATTTTGTAGTGAATCCATCAGGCCTTGGAGATTTTTTTATTTGCCATTCATTTTACTACCACTTCAACTTCCTCCAGAGTGATGGCCCTCATCAGTGCCAGATTTTGGTCCCTATTGACCAACTTGGGAATATGTCTTGTGATTCGCCCAATCGCTTTCGATATGTCCGGACATGGTTTTGACAAGAGATTATGGAAGTGGTCAACCAGGAGGGTTTCCATTTCATCATGTCGCACCAACCAGTTCCTCGATGAGTCAATCAACAAGAATATTCTATTATGCTTCCTATGTTGTATTATTGCTTTATGAAATAAACAAGTGTTTCTCTCACCTTCGCAAAGTCATTAAACCCTGGTTTTTTATTTCCAAAGGATTTCCTCCTGCTTTCTTCATTCTTCAATATGGGTTAGGAGTTGTACCTCTTCAATTGCAAGGGGTCCAGAGCGACCTTGAGTGATCATCTATTGTTGCACCCTTTTCATTCGAGCTTGAACGTGTTCTTGATCTTTCAGGATATGTCCAAATTCTGATTTATTCCACTTTTTTATATGCTACTTAAGCTCTTTCAAGCAAAGTTAAAAGGTATGCATGCAGTTCCTACCTTGCACGGAACTAGATGCCCACCAGTCCTTTACTCTGTCAAGAAAGGATGGGTCCCGCAGCCAAAAGGATTCAAATATGAAAGGTTTGTTACGGTGGCCCAGTTTTATATGCATTTCCAGTCGGATCGGCCAATGGCCAGATCCAAGGCATGGCATAATAGAGGCTTCAAAGAAAATATCCTTACTAATAAGATCCTTAGAAACCGGGAATCTATCTAACAGGAGGCAACTTGGTGCGAACCTCCCTACGGTTATTCCACGTAAATAACCCATTGATAATGGAGATATCCACAAGTTTCAGATCCACAATCAGATCCTGGAAAAGTTCCATTTCCAGTTCTTGTCGTCTGATCCCTCCCTTTTTCTCCTCCAATGAGGTGATAAGATTGAAATCGCCCCCAATCAACCAATTTTTTTCCTTACATATATTCCTAAGATTACCTATATTTTGAGGGAAATCTTCCTTCTCCTTTGGAATACGAGGGCCATAGATCAACGAAAGTAATGCCCACTTACTAGTCCTGATATGTCTAAATCTCCACGAGAAAATGTGAGGCATGGTGAGCCAATGTTCCAAGATGATCTTCGAGGGGTTCTAGAGAATGGCAATCCCCGCGGCACTACCCCTTGCATCTAGAGCTACCGTTTCATACTTGGGACACACATGAATAATTATTTATTTAATTCTTACCTTCGTGACCTTTATTTCTTGAAACTTCACAATGTGGAGCTTCTCCTTTTTTAGACGATCTTGTAAATACCTATGTTTACCTCCAATATTGAGGCCCCTCACATTCCAAGATATTATAATCATTGGGAAACTTTGTTGATTTTGTGGAAGACTGCTGAGAGAAGTACCACCCATCCTGAGTTGACTAATAGATCACCTACCATCTTGATCGATTCCTGAAGATTTTTCCTCCTACATTTCTTACCTCCCTTACTTTGGTTGCCTTGATCTTGAGTGTTACCCATCTGAGATCCAAGGGGATCCGATGGATCAAGCGACTTTTGGTTATGTTTGGCTTGATATTGCTAAAAGGTGTCTCGATAGATCTTCTTTTGGTCCTCTAGTATGAACCTCTCATCCAGATTCCACCATTCATGCAGTAATATTTTCAGCGCGTGCTTCTCAGCACTCAGATCTTCCTTTTATGTATCAATGTCCATGATGGATTGATCCACCAGTTGCTCATGTTCTTCCTTGTCTGAGGGTTCAATTTGAGCTTTCCTTTTTGGCTTTGGAGTAGTTTTCGGCATGTATCTCACTCTTGTTGAGTCTTTTTGTTGATTCACTGATTTGAAGCTCTCCCCCGGGTCATGCAGTACTCCAAATCTATTCTAGTTCTTCGATTTCTGTCGCTGCACTAAGGGATTAGATTGGTATGGCTTCGTGCTCTTCTTCTTGTACGAGACTTCTTGAAAACCCTTATTATCGTCTCACGGTGAGGCCGATTCCTTTGGCTATTGCGCATCCTTTGGTTCCATTTAATTCAATGGGCAGGCCTTGTACAAATGTCCATACTCGTGACATATTCTGCAACAAAAGGGAATATGTTCGTAATCCAGCAGGTGCTGCCATACCTCATCTTGATATTTCGTCTCCACAAATTCAGGAAAGGGGCTCAGTAATGTTCATGTAAACAGATTCAGGCATACAAAGTATATCTCCCATGACATGTAGATTCAACAACTTTCACAAATCTGCCAATAGATTTACCAATCCCTTCCAAGATTTCTGGATCCCAAAAATCTATTGGTAGGGAAAAAAGACGAACCCATATTGGGGTAGCCATGAACTGTTCTCGATCTGGTTTATAACATTCTTCCTAATATCTCATGAAAATGCCAACATTCTAATAAAAATATGGGTCGTTTTAAAAAATCCTCTCCCTATCCTCCAAATCAGAGAATATAACTGTGAAGAAACCTTGGGCTCCCAACTTTATATCTATATGGCCTTTTGGTTGCCATTTTAGCTGGATCCAATTGATCAAATCTCTTTCCAAGAGCCAGATGCTAATAAACTTACGGATCAGTGCGTGATCTTTCATGTACTTGTTGTAATTCTTCAAATTTGTTAGAGGGGGTCACAAATCTTGGCTTCTTGTTTGCTCTTGGAAGGCATTGCCCTCAGATTCTTGCTTGCCATTGGGCTCCCATTACATGTCCATCTTTAGGGTCGGCTCCATGAGGATTCACATAGAATGCTTGTTTTGCCGCTAGATACTCCTGCTGCCACGCTTTGATAGGAGGGGATCTCCCCCCCATAAGGGCACTCATTTCCCTTGTCAGAACCCTCAAGAAAGAGACTACGTTTGTTGCAATGACAATTCTGTTACTGTTAGAAGCATAAAAAAAATGTTGCTCAAAACCCTAGCATAGCTCATTCTCTCCCCTCCCCTATAAATTAATTTTGAAAAACAATATACTTTGATATAAAACTAAAACTTCAATTTTATTATTCATAAATATTCCTATACCCACTATTTAAAAAGAATATATAATAAAATTTGTATTTTCAAAGAAATATCTGAGCATATTCACTCCAAAGAATCACATTCTATTGCTTTATTAACAGAGCTTAAGCTTGAAAGCCTCAAGAAAAATTGACTTCACAATTTCTCATTAACAAAATGCTTTAATAATAAAAATCTACTCAATTAAACTAACCCTTCAAATACATCTTTTACAAAATTTATGAACTATTATTTGGAGTATCTCAACTTCAGGGTTTGATTAAGTTTTCATTGCATCATGAAATCATATATAGATTTTGACCACATTAGTGCAATGGGTTACATCTTACATCTTTAACAAAGTTTATGATTATTATTTTGATTTAGATGGGATGAAACGATAAAAATGTCATTGAAAAATAGTTATGATAGTTAATTTTTACTAAAATTAAATTTATCTGTCTTACTTATAAGGAATTATTTAGTTGTTTTAAACTTTTAATTTTTATATTTGAAATTTTAAAAGGTTAACGGTGCGATATATTGGTTGGAATAGTGGGAGATTGGTTTTATATTTTGTTTTCAAATAAGTTTAATTCTCATTAAATTTATTTGGTTCATTGTGACGAAGGTATGGAATCCCACAAGTGTGTTTTTAAATGTTTTGGCCCTTCATGAGTTATAAATTACTTTGTTAGTTCTCCATTGCGGGCTGTTGGTACTAGTATAGGTTTTATTTTGAAATTGTGATTTAATGTAGGTGTGCACAAAACATTTTAAGATAAAGTGTTTTTTTTTCAACCTTCATATTGTCACAAAGATGATAAATTCTTTTGATCCATGATGTTTAGGAATTGTCCAATACCATGTTTCATTATCGAGTTCACAAAAATTTATTCTTATTTTAATAATATTGATTTTTTTTCTTTACATTAGTCAAAACAAAGAAACAGTTGAAAGGGAATAAGTTTTGAACCCAAAATCTCATAATAATAAAATGATGATGATGATTAATGTTCACTAAGATCAAATTGGTTTATCAAATTTTAAAAAGACAAGATATTACTTAAAATTTCTTAGAATTTTGAAGGAGAGTACAATGGCTAGGGTTTCAGAGAGTGTATTTGCTGCCGCCGCCGGCCAGAATGCCAGGACTCTAAGCCGCAACTGTTCTGCGCTTAGAGGAATTGATTCTGCAATGCACTGGTCCTTCCTTCTCCTCGCATGAGACGTTGTTCACACCGACGCCGAAGGATTAGTCATTCAAGGAACGACTGCTCGAGATGGCGGGAAGGCTTTGCAACCATTCGCTCCCCTGCTCCCTTTCCGACTCTCCTCAGCAGATCGACTCGGCTTTCCTGGGCAAAACAACGAGGAGGAGGGCGAACCCGAGATGAAGCTCCATGCGGATGTAGAGCCGAAGAAAGCTGCGAACTTCCATGCGTTGTGCATAGGCGCGCATAGCCATGGCAGCTCAGGCCCCTCTACTGATCAATGGCCTCTCTACAGATCTGTTACCCTACCCTTTGCAGCGGACCTCAGTTGGAGCGAAAGCTACCTTCGGCAGAAGATTTTTCCTCCCCTTCTGCCTCCTATGCGTCAAGAGATGGGAGACCCAAAAGACTCTGGCCCTGTGTTGCTCTAGAAATTTCTTGAAAATTCCTTTGCCCCCTTTCAGGTTTAAATCGCACAGATCTTTGGCAAGACCATTCTGCAATGGGTACACCCTTCAGATCTGGTGCAGAACCTCAAAATAAATCTGGAACACCGACTTGGGATCCCCTCAGCCCTACAGAGACTTATTTTCCAAGGTAAACAACTCGATGATCCTCTTCCTCTCTCTTTTTACAACATAAAAAACAATAGCTCTTTAGTGTTTTCCCTTCGTTTGAGAGGTGGAGTTGCAGGTCAATCCTCTTCTGCTCCTCCCTACTCCTACAAAGCTGCAGTCCGCTCTGAGATACCCATTTCCCCTGAACCTCCCAAACCCAAGCCTTTTTTGGTTGACAAGTTGGAGGAGGTTCCCTCTGTTGAGATCTCCCACTCTGACCTTGCAGACGACATTCAAAAATTCGCTGAAAGGGCCATCATCTGCAGATTCAACGGGCTCTGGCCTCGCTCAAAGGATCTTTATGACTGGATCAATGACAACTGGACTCACCACTGCAAAGTTTACTTCTGCGCAAAGGGATATTTTATAGTTATGTTAGACAATCCTAAGCACTACGAAAAGGCCTTAGAAGAAGGCCCTTGGTTCATGGGTTCAGCAGGACTCTTCTTAACTCCATGGTTCCCAGCTTCTGCAGTTATTACTAAAGCCCCTGTCTGGATCAGACTTCCAAATTTTCCAGTACACCTGTGGCACACAGCAGTATACAGGCAAATAGGCAACACCTTGGGCAGCTTTCTAATGGGAGATTACTAGAGGGAACAACAAGGTCTCTACACATATGCTAGAATATGTGTGGAGCTAGATTTAAGCAAGGGACTGCCAAAGCAAATCAATCTCAAGATCAATGACACTGTTTGGACCCAGATCCTAGATTACGAAAACACTGCCTTCTGATGCCGTCACTGTCACCTAACAGGGCACCTGCAGAACTCCTGCCCATCGTTGACTACAAGAACGAAAAAGGGCAACTACGCAAAATCCAGACCCAAGCGTTGGACCCCCTGTTCTCCGCCGCCAGCAGTGAGCTCTGATTCCCCAAGCTCGGAGGATGAGGAAAGCGATTCAGAACCGGACCAGGCGCCTCAGCCGATGGATCCATCCACAGATACTCAGGCTCACACCTCTGTCACAGCAATCTCCCAGAAACGCGCCCATGAGACTTCCTCTTATGAATCAGAAAAGGAGATCCCCAAGATAGAAAATTCCAGTCTTCAAGTTGTTTTAGCTCATACTCCCCATGATGGCTGGACAAAAGTCAATAAAAAGAAATGGAAAAAACATTGTGTTGAAGTTTCTGCCCCTGTGGGGTAAAAGTCAGTTAGTCAGTCTTTGCTCTCAAGTTATTTGATATAGCTCCAAGATAGAATCTCTTTTTCTCCGGGACCGAGGTTGATGGTTTCATCATTTCCGGTCTGCCGATTTCTTGTTTCTCTTGATTGTACTATATTTTACTCAATAGAATTAGTCCAAATTCAATATATATATATATATATATTTTATTAAAAAAAAAAAAAAAAAATAAAATAAAATAAAAAATAAAAAAAAAAATTCTTAGAATTTTATTTCTATACTCAAAAAACATTAATCAATTAATTATTACCACAACATATTTTTATAATTGATTAACCTTTCTTTTTTAACCCAAACTGAAAATATATTTATATTTCATAAACTTTGTGCTAGGGGCTCAATTGTACAAGCTTTACAGGTATTTATTGTTGGTCCAAACTTATCAACATTGTAGTAAGCAACACAATTCTAAACTGTGATCCAAAACTATGCCTTAGAGCAAGCAGAGGGGCATTGCAATGTTCTAAAATGTTAGCGTGTAGATCCTCCAAAAAAGACCAACTAAAAACTGACACTTACAAAACATGGTTTTTAGGCATGCTTAAGGACCTAGGTTAAGCTTAAAACCCCATCCACTTCAAGGTTTTCTTTTGCTAGATGCCCCCTCTCATTCGTGAGGAGGTCCACCTTCTTTTTGTTGTGCCCAAGGGCATGAATAAATGATTTGGAGCGAAAGCTTCCTAGCATATGGTATATCCTTTTTACAATAGTTTGGAGTTTGATGTCAGGCAGAAGTATCATTGATGAGTTGGTGTAAAAGAATGACAGAGTTACCAATGATAATAAGATCTCAAATGTTTCTCTTCATAGCCAAAGAGAGACCTTGTAGAAGCGTGTAGGTTTATGCTTGGTTGTTTGTGGCGATTCCCAAATCTCAAGAGAAGGAGTATTCCCATTGATCCTCGAGATGATAGATCATCCCCCTGTGCTCCTGGCACCCTTGATAGCTAATTAATCTAATCTGTAGTATGTTTATATATATATATTATAAAATATTTCAAAAAAAAAAAAAAAAAAACATTATAAGCTTATTGCGCCTAGAGGTGCTCCCTAGTTTAATATGGTAGAGATGTTGTAATGTTTAACATTTTGACATTATAAGCTTATTGCGCCTAGAGGTGCTCCCTAGTTTAATATGGTAGAGATGTTGTAATGTTTAACATTTTGACTCAGTAAAAATAAAATAAACAAAACAAAATAAAATAAAAAACATAAAATTCTCAAGCCCATGGTATTCTTAATCCATGTTCTTTTCCCATGGGATTCTTCTCTAATGTTGCCTATTTAAAGGTTAATAATTAAACCAACCTAGATCCATCTCAACTGCGGATCTACCAAGCATTGAGAGGGATCAAATCTCTTTTCACTCTAAAAAAGGTTTGCACATCAAGAGAGAAATTTGATCCCTCTAGGTTCTTGGTAGATACAAAGTTAAGATGGATCTAGCCTTTTTAACTAGACCTCAAGTTTCTAGAAATTTCTAGAGCCATTAAAAAATAACTCTAAAACAACATAAGGTGGAGTCTACCTTAATTTTGTGAAAGTTAAGAGGATCTTTGACTTTTGATTATCGATTTTTTTTTTTCCTTCTATCCATTATTTATATATTAAAAACATTTCTTTAAAAATTGTATTTTTATTAGTATTATTTTATTTGATTGTTTTGTCATGAATATTTTTAGTCAAAAGTACTACTTCAACAAATTTAAACTTCATTTCCATCATCATGTGATTTTAGTCGTATCATTTTGAGCTAAACCAAACTAAAGAGTTGACAAAAATTTCATAGTGTAGTATTTAACTTATTTTTTGCTCTTAGAGTTTGTTTGTTTGTTTTTTTTGTCTTTTTAAAATATTTATCTAAATGTGGACCTTATCAAGCCGATCTTACTAATGACCTCATTTGAAATTCACTCCAAAAGAAGGTTCATTATTTTATCTATAAGTAAAGTCATTAAGGTCACTCATTATATTCACAATTGATTATAAGTTTAAGTTGTTGAAATTTGACCAGAGACATCTTGCACCCTCATCATCATTACACTACAATTTGGGATTTCACTTCTACCACAATGCTTGGAGTTGGAACACACAAGGAGAAGGGAAAAACAAAAACCTATCCTCAAAGTGACGGACTACCTTTGAGTTTTTATTTTGTTACAACGAGCCTTCAGCAAAGTGTTGATTGGAAGTTCTATTTCCATGAGCATCATAGATTACTCTTTATTCCTTACTTCATCTTATATTTTATATATTAGACATTTGTCCTTTCACTTTTATTAGTTTATGGCATACAATTATAAGAACTCTTTCTCTCATATTTTAAATTGGTTATGAGTTTTGGTTCATGACAATACTTAATTATACTTAAAGATGTATTATCTTAGTGTGTAATACAAAATAATAAAATAATTTAAATTTTAGGGAGAAAAATTAATTTTTTTAATACTTAGTTCAAAATGAATAAAAACATTCATAAAAATAATGTTTCACAATAATGATTAATCAATTGTTAAAGACTTAACTAATAACATAAAAAAATATATGTATAAAGAGCTTTCCGGAAGAAGTCACATTGAAGATTTAGGTCGAAGCGTTTCGAACAAACAAGTGTGATTCATCTTCAGGACACGATGAAGAAACAGATCGAGGAAGACGACAGATCCAGGGAGA
>APFE031594387.1:0-16342 GCA_000404065.3 Pinus taeda | reverse complement strand
TTTATTTAAAATATAATTAACCTATATTTATTTAAAATATAGTCAACTATTATCTATTACTCGATTATTTTATGAGTATATTAATTCACTTATTTTAATATATATTTATAAAATGGTCAATTTACGTTTATTTAAAAAAATATAAATTAATAACCGAATTAACTAATTTGAATAAAAATAAATAAATAAAATTAACAATTAAATAAATAAATATTTTGGTCTGACTAGCTGTTCTCGGTCAAATTCTAGCTTTTACGTGGATATTCTGCCCGATCTATTTATAATGCATAGCAAGATCTGCTCATTCAGCTTGTCCTGATGATGAACCACACTGGTTGGTTCGAAACGCGTCGACAAAATTATCTCTATGTGATTTTCGCCGAAGATTCTTCTCTGAATTGATATGGATCAGAGAAGCCTAAATTCAATAATATACAATTTATTTTATTTTATTTTTTTTGACGAAAACGAGTATGGGGTATTTATATTCCTCTTGGGCTGAATGCCATTAATCTGATTACATAGAGGTCTTCTTTATTCTGATGCGGGTCACTTTTGTGAGTGAATATGCATCTTATTCTTACAAAGATCTTCCTTGATCTGGTGTCCATGCTTTTAGTTGTTTCCCCCCATTTGGAGATACAAACAAATTGCTTTAAAAGAAGACAGTAAACCATTTGATCCTGTATCTTAAGGTATGGGATCTCATGTTTCTTCTTTGTCTTTCTGCTTGATTCCTGTTGAGAGTAGAGTGGCTTTGTTGGCCTCTTTGTTTGCCTCTTTGTTAAAGGCTCTCAACACATGAAAATAGCTTAATCTCTGGAAGTTTTTTCCAAGCCCCTTGATTCTGGATATCAGTCTAGTGAACTTGAGGTCTGTCACTGTGGTGTTGGAAGCCATTGCATCTATTATAATTTGAGAATCCACGATTACATTTGATGTTGCAACATTTGTGTCTTGGAGGATCTTGAGTCCTTGATATAAAGCTAGAGCTTCAGCTTGCACGCTGGTTGTATGTCCAAGCCCCCATGCGAAGGAGTGAATTATTTCCCCATTTTGGTTTACTATGACCCCTCCTGCACCAGCTTTGCCCGGATTTCCCTTTGCTGCCCCATCAAAGAATAGAGTATGTCTTGAAAGCACATTGAGCCATTCTTTAAAGTCGCTTTCAGATTTTCTTAGGTGCCAATTTTTATGTGAAGGGACAACTCTGTTCGCTGGATGGAATTGCAAGCCAATGAGTGTACCCCAGTAGATGTCTTGTTGATTGAGGTTTGAATCGTCTTTAATGTTTGCTAGGCATTCCTTGAGTTGGCTTTTAACTTTGCTGTCTAAAACCTTGTTGTTATGTTTTATGTCTCTAGATATTCTTCTATTACGTTCAAGCCAAATTTGGCAGCATATTATCTTTGGAAGAATGTCCCATGTTGTTTTTACTGCCTGATTTTTTGAAGGCTGTCCTGGATAGTTGGCTGTCCATTTTGAAAACAGCTCCACAATGGAGCTTGGCAACAAGGGGTTGGGATTCAAATTCTGAACAAAGAACTCCCAGATTCGTTTGGAGAACGAACATTCCAACATAATATGCGCTGCTGTCTCTGATTTTTCTTTGCACAGTGGGCATATAGAAGGCCCCTGGATTCCTTTCCTCTACAGTATATCGTGGGTGAGTATTTTTTCATGACAGAGCTGCCAGGCGAAGTGATCTGTCTTCGGCCATGAGGGGGTGCGCCATACTCCATGCCACGGTGCTGGATCGAGAGGAACGTGCGATTTCTCCATTAATTTTCTGTAGCCCATGGCCACGGTGTATCCTCTGCTTTGCGTTCCCCATCCCTTGCGATCCTGACTTCTCCTCTGCGTGGGGGCCAGACCGTGTAGATGCTCTGTCATCATGGTCCAATCCCTGCGCAGATGATCCGACACTTCCATAGCTTTCCAGCCCGTCCAGGCTTCGTCATGCCACAACGATATATCCCATAGTGTGCGCAGACCATTATTGTTCATCCACGTACGCAGGTCCCTGGTGGCGATTTTGTTTTCAAGAGGCTCCCTGTTCATAATGCGATCGAACCAGATATTTATCCTCCTGCCATTCCCGGGGATCCAATAGGAATGATCTCTGATTAGAGGGCCTGCTTTGATGCAGAGTTTTAGGAAAGATGAATTCTGCTTAATGAGAGGTGAATTCTGAGCCTGAAATTCGTTCTCTAAGCATCTTAATCGGGATCCCCCGAGATACTTTTTCCATAAGGCAAGCTGAGCCCATCCAGGTTTGGGCGCAATGATCCTCCAGATGGTCTTTGCTGCCATGGCCACGTTCTGATGACCTATATTTTTGAAGTTTAGGCCACCTTCCATCAACGACTTGCCAATGGTTTCCCAACTGATAAGGGGGATTTTCCTTTCATTTTGCTTTCCACCCTTCCAAAAAAATCTACGCATAAACTCATCCATCTTGCTGAGGATGGTTGAAGGAGCAAGGAGACCTGCAAATGGAAAATTGGGAGGCTGTAAAGCACAGATTTTACGAGAACTGACTTGCCAGCAGCGTTGAGCCAGCGAAAACCCCAGGACTGAATTCTAGATTTGAACTTTTCAAGCTGAGGTTGACAGTCTTTGACTGAGAGTCTTTTGAGGCAGATAGGGAGGCCCAGGTATTTAAAGGTGGTCCAAGAGGATGAAGCAGCAAAATCCAGGCATCTAGAGATAGTAGATAGAGTTCTTGGCGAGGTATTCCAGGTGTAAATATGCATTTATTCTTGTTAAGGGCGCTGCCAGAAGCCTTGATAGAAACGTCTAAGACAACTTTGAACTTGGAAGCTGAGGAGAGGGTGGCACTACCTAACAACAAGGTATCATCCACAAATAAGGCGTGATTTAAGCTTTTGACTCCTCTGGCTATACAAAGACCATTGATCTCTTGGTCTTGCAATTTTTTATCTAACATAAAACTGAAGACAGAGGCTTGAATGACAAAAAGCAGAGGGGAAAGAGGGCATCCCTGCCTGAGGCCTCTCGAGGCTTTGAAAAAATTTGTGGCTCTTCCATTTACTAGAGGAGCAATCCAAGGCTCTGAGATGCAGGCTCGGACCCACTTTATAAAATTTGCTCCAAATCCAAATTTACACATTACTTTTAACAGAAATCTATGATTGACTCGATCAAAAGCGTTTGCTAAGTCTATTTTGATTACCATACCTTGTTCCTTTCGGTGGAGACTTGAGTGTATTGCCTCCTGAACGAGAGTGTAGTTATCCACGATTTGCCTTCCCTGAATGAAGCCTCCTTGATTTTCCGGAATTATTTTTGGTAGGATGGGCTTTAGCCTGTTTGCAATGACCTTGGTAATTAATTTGTACCCAGTGTTACATAGCGAGATCGGGCGAAATCTGCTGAAGTTGCTGGCTCCTTTTTCCTTTGGAATGAGAGCTAAGAAAGCAGAGTTTGTGCTTCCTCCTATTTTCTGAGAATTTTGAGATTTTTGTACCATTTTAAGAAGATCCTTTTCCACAATTGGCCAGCAAACTTGGAAGAATCTGGCAGAGAAGCCGTCTAGTCCTGGGGCCTTGTCGGGCTCCATGTCAAAGAGGGTTTTTTAATTTCCTCTTTTGTGATTTTGGCCTCTAGGATCCTGTTCATACAGGGAGAGATTGCTTGAGGAATAATGTCTAGCAACTCTTGATGTAGGAGTGTCTTCTGATCTTCAGTGAATAGATTTTGGAAATGCGTATAGGCTGCTTTCTTGATGTTTGCAAATTCCTTGTGCGTAACATTATTTTCCTTGATCTCAGATATAGTATTGAAACTTTTCCTAGCCTGGGCTTGCTTGTGGAAGAAGCCCGTATTCCTATCTCCTGCTTTCAGCCAGAGATTTCTCGATTTTAATCTCCAGTATTCTTCTTCTGCCAAGCAGGCCTTATGATAGTTCTGCTGTAGATGGGTTTCCTGGTCTATCATTTCCTCTATGATTATGACACTCTCCATGCTAGTTTGATGAGAGGCAAGGGAGGATTTGATGTCTTTCCTTTCAGTTGTTGGATTTGGGAGAGTTTTTGCCCAACTTTTCAAAACCCTTTTTGCCCTTCTGAGTTTTTCCTCCCAAATGTAAAAAGGTGAGCCTTTGACAGGTTAGCTCCAGCAATCTTTGATTGTTTGCATGAATAGGGGTTCCTTTACCCAGAGTGGATTGAAGCCCAAATCTAGGTGGGCAAGCAGCTCTAGCTTTATCGGCTTTATTTTATTTATTTATCAATATATATATATATATACATAAGTTAAAACAAACAAGATAATAAATATATATATGTTAAACAATTAATAAAAATTAAATATATATATATATTATATATATATATATATAAATAATAAAAAATTCTTAGTAAAACACATACCCAATTAATAATATAATAATAATAAAGCGTAATATATATAATAATATATATATATAAATCAAAAATATAAAAAACTAGACATTCCTCTTATAATTGTAATTAATAATTATATATATATAAATTAAAATATAAAAGTATTAAATATCAATAAATATTTATTTCTTTAATACTTCCTAAATTACAAATCAAAATGTATCTATTTTTTTTTTTCAATTAAAACTCATTAAAATAATACTCATATCATATATGATGATTGATTAATTGTAAAAACTAAAGTTATTTAAACTTTTCTCCTTCTTTATGCCATAATAAATTGTGAAAAAAAAATAGTTATGAAATAAATTATTTATAATTAATTTTATGAATATAATATATATGGTCTTTTTTTCTTAACCAGAAGCATCAAATTAATAACCATTATTTATCTAAAATTGGACGCACGACCCACTTGAAAACCTAGACACAGAAACTATGAACCACTGAATTAATCAATTCAACTTGTGTTTTCATGCAAAGAATCTGCTTCGTCCAAACATACATCACAAGCAAAAAGAAAAAGAAAAGTACTTCGATGATGTGTACAAAATTAAAAAGCCATGGCAAAATGTCCATGCGATTCATATAAGATTCCCCTTAAACCTGCTAGCATTCGATGTCAATGGGTGTCAAACCGTAAAACTAATAAATTGCAAATCCCAGCTGCTACGAGACCAGAGAATAGCATGAGGTTAGATAGTCTTCCGTCGCTATAATCATCACATTAGAGAAATAGAGGAGTAGCAGCTTTGCAGCGGCGACACAGACGCCAAACGCAGGTATTTATCTTTTTCCCGGCGTGTATTCTTACCTAGGGTTTTACGCATTCGAGGTTTACCTTAGGCACTTCCATGGGGTACTGTGTCGAATGACAAGGGACGTGTGCTAAGATTTTTGTGCTGTGGAAATCCTTGCTCGACTTTTCTGTCCTTCATACTGTATTTCAGCTCTCCTTAGTTCTCAACCATGGGGTTTGAGTGTTTTCGTTTGTTTTACCCTTCGACTACATCGTAGTCAAGAGAAACATTGAGACCTCGCAAAAAGTCCGAGTTGGTCATTGTCAGGAAAAATCCATAAACGGTAGAAGGAAAAAGAAAATCATATTCGCTCCATCATTGATTAAGTTTTGCGCATGTGAAGATGGCAAGAAGCGAGTCTTTATTGAGATAGCCGACGGATGGTCTCTAGATTTTTTTTCTACTTTTCTTTTGGTTTTGAGCCGGCAAACCCTCCAACACAACTCCATCTTAAAGGACTTGTATGCTTTCACTGTGGTCTGCGAAGTCTGCACCAGGTGTTTACAATTTTTCGATCATCACAGTTCATCGAGGTAGGATTTAAACTCTTTTAGCATTATAGGTGTTATAAGAAGTGTGACTTGAGAAAACTTCCTTTGACGTAGTGCCAAGCATTAATTACCTATCAAGAACTTGGCACTTCCATTTACACTTTTATGGGGCATGTACCACCTGGCCTCACTTGCAAGCCACTCTGGTTTTGCCGATCAACGGCACTTTGTGGTGGTGCACCAGCGTGTCAGCCTCTTCTCTGAGAAATCAAACCCCGATGGAGGCAATAGCACAATCTTGTCCCTGATTTCACCGACCTCGCTGCCCTCCCGTGGCTAATTGATAGAACTTACCAAAGTTTCTTACATTTAAGTGAGTTAATCAGTGCATGTGCCATCTGAACCTTTTGCAGCTGAATTATTTTAGATGTTACAGCACTGCGGTTTGCAACATTAAGTCATATTTACACAGAGAGAAGGGAGGTGCTCTAGGGAGCAGATGGGAGGTGCGGGGATCCATCAAAACGTTGTGTGCCTGTTAACAGTGCATTGATATCAGGATGATGCATTGGTGCATTGAACATGCACGCCTGCACAGATACATTTAAATCCATGTTCTCGAGGTTGTAAAGCTTGAGGATGCATATCTGGACTTCACATAAATGGACGGCATCTTAAATGTTAGAATTCAAGATATGTTTGAGATACGCATCCTCGAGGTGCATATTAGATCTGGCTTCCATTGGTCTGTGCTAGTACATTTTACAATATGCAATTTTGTTGTGTCATTCACCAAGTTTTGCTGCTTTGATCATTGTAAGCAATGTAGTTTTGCAAAGGTTCTTTCCTCTAGGTGGGGTAATCGATAGGCGTCACTTATGAAACTCTAGAGTGTTAACCAGGTTAAAACAAGTGTGATTTGTTGCATCCTTTGCCAAGGTTTGCACCTGATAGCATATTGTATGCCACTATGGAAGAATGCACATATGCTTTTGATAATGCATATTTTAAATTCTAGCTCCCCTTTGCCAGAGTCTGCCAAACCTTGATATAGTTTAGGAGAAGCCGAAACTGCTAAGATATTATCAGTAATCTACATTTAATTGCTCAAATTTTTTTATTGCAGGTTGTTACTTGTGGCAGTGAGTATAGAATTCTATGTTCAAAGGATTGTATATGTTTGTGTACAATAAGTCACTTTGCCTGGGTCAGACCGTTCATCAAAATAGCTCAGCTTTTCGCTTTCAAAAAGCTCACTATACCTTCTGAGGTTTTCTTTAGCTATATCCAGTAGAATGCGAAGTGATAATTTTTGGTTTCCTTTTCAAGTGATCTCATCACTTTCCATGGATTTCCAGACAGCATTTGCCTTTCCTGTGGACGTCACCAGTTTTATCTGTTTTCAAGTTCAAAGATTCCCTAGCAATTATTCTCATCTATCATCTCCTTGAAGAAATCGTCGACGCAACCTTGGTCGTGTAAGCTACGTCATTGTGATGAATTGTTTGATGATTTGATGTAGGCTAGATTTATTATGGCTAATGAGAGACATTCGAAAGTTTGAACTGGTAATTTCATCTTTGTTCCTTTTATTTTTATATGCATCTCTTATTTTTAGATTTTAATGCAAGAATATCAATTATCAAAAATGTTGTGTCAATCTGATAGGCTCTAGGCTAACAGAATTCGAGGAACATGATCCCCTCCTATATGTACATTTGCACTCTGAACTTCTGTCTGGGAGCCAATTTCAAGGATGTCATGTTTCATGTTATTTTCTATGTAAGCATAATACTTATGAAAATGGTGGCTTAGAAAGTCATGCATAAGTAAAATATTTAGGCCAAAAGCATTAATTCTATATATTTGGGGCATGGCCAAAATTATGTATTTAAAATCATGTTATGAAAATTATATTCAAAATGGAATTTTATAAAATACAATATTCTTTTGAACTAAACAAATCTTATCATTATCATTGTCAGCTGTTCCTTAATCCCCTTCCCTTACTAACTAGTGATTTGGCCTAACTCCATTGTTTTACCTATCTTGCACTGTTTGCACGCCACAAATTACTGGGGCATTTATCTACCATGGCTTAAAACTTCATACTAGTATTTTCCTATTTTATTTTATCTATTATCTTACTCAGTTTGGCAATCTAAGAGTAAATTTTATTCTGATAAACTTACAAATGAATAGTAATTATCTGATTATGAGCTTAAGAACAGCTAATTCACTTCAACTAGTATGTGGATTATTTGTGATGGTCGACTGTATCTGCTCATTTCATGATTGTCTTCTTTCATCTGTTGGGTTGCCTGCTCTCCTAGAGCGAACACTTCAGGTTCTTACTGGACTCTTGTAATTTTATATTCTAAAACTTGTCTGTTACATGCTGAAGTTCAGGGGAGCTGCTTCTTTTGTCAAATATAGAGCAAGATGGGGAGCACAGGTGGAAGTGGAAGTATTGGTGGAGTAACAAATGTTCGCGTAGTGGTGATAGGAGACAGTGGTACTGGGAAGTCTAGTTTGATTGTTTCTGTAGCCACCGATTCATTTCCAGAGAGGGCTCCTCCACTTTTGCCCCCAACAAGACTCCCTCCAGATTTCTATCCTGATCGTGTTCCACTCACCATAATTGATACATCATCCAGGTTGGATATTTCATGGTTTCTGCATTTACTTGTGGAGTAAATGCACTGAGATAGCTTTTCATATTACAGTGTTGATAAATATTTTGTATGGGTGCCAATGCTTCTTTTGTTTAACATATTCTTTTAACCTTGGAGTTTTTTTTTATAAAGAGCTAACATTTCTCCTTAAAATAATTGGCATTTTAGACCTGAGGACCGTAACAAGCTAGGAGCAGAATGCAAGAAGGCAGATGCAATTGTTCTAACATATGCATGTGAACAACCTATCACACTTGAGCGTCTGTCTTCCTACTGGCTACCAGAGCTTCGTCGCTTAGAAGTAAGACTTCTGCTTATAATGTGGCTTAGTTTGTCTCTGCTATGGTGTCACACTTTTTAATATCTCTTTGCACAAAAAAAGCTAATATAGGATAGTTCTATTGTCCTCTTCTCGGATACATATAGGTGAAAGTGCCAGTCATTGTGGTTGGTTGTAAATTAGATCTTCGAGATGATCAACAACTCAGTTTGGAGCAAGTAATGACACCGATCATGCATCAGTTTCGAGAGATTGAGACATGTATAGAGTGTTCAGCACTGAAGCAGATTCAGGTGCAAAATGTGACACACTCCCATTTAATGTGAATAATAGTTTTTACAATTAAACAAATGAACTTTGAAGGTGGTTTTTATTGAGAAATGGTTGTTTGAAATACTATCAAGTTTTCTGTTTTAACAGTCTAGACATATGCTAGCAGTATGATAGTAACTTTCTTTTTTATTGATTTTTTAAATACCTTAATATCACTTTTACAAGTGGCTCTTTGTTTATTTTGAATATTTATAAACTACCCAATTTTATCTGGGATTATGCCAGAAAATGTTTTGACAAAAACGACTGGTTGGAAGGCATCTCATTTGGAAATGGGGTTTGATCTATGGTCTTTAATATTCACTACTGTGCAATGCTAGAAGGAAATTAGGGCTAATAAAGTAAACATGATAAGAGTGCAGTTATGCTGGAAATGTTAAGAAGCAAAGGTATGATAATTGTTCTGGAGGTTGAATACAAGCTTTTCTTTTGCTGCTGTATATGCTTGGTGATCAATGTTATCAGAACCAGACCAGTCATTGAACTGGTCGACCCCAAAACTGCAAATTAGACCAGAACTGGGAAAATTGGAAAAAATACTGGACCTAAAATGGGTCAGCCAAAAAATACCATAAAACATTCAAATTATATATATATATATATATATGATCCCAATATAGCCAATGATTTTGATCATATCTAGTTATTTGTTGTAGTATGATTTCTAAATTTTTTTCTAGAGTCTATAGGCCATTTAAAGCCTTTTTGTTAATATATTTTTGGTTCAGAGATGGATTGCACTTGGTGCTATTTTGGCAAGGGTGTATTTAGCAAGGGTTATATAACCAAAATAGCATCAAGTGCAATCCATCCTTGAACCAATAATATATTAACAAAAAGACTCTAAATGGCCTATAGAGTCTAGCAAAAAATCATACTACAACAAATAACTACATAGGATCAAAATCATTGGCTATATTGGGATCATCATCATTGATATCACCCTCTAAGCATTAAAATAGGATTAAAAAGGCTTAACATTCCAAAACAGTGTTGTTGCTTAAGTGAAGGGTACATTTTTTCTAGGGCCATGACAGAGGAGTTCAACATTCAATTCCGTCAACATTGAGGTATATAGAGGGCTTGGTGCTCTTGATTAAACACTAGTTTTATACCCTTAAATTGGATGGAATTCAATGGAAGCATTCAATCCTGAAATCCTGAAAATGTTAAGTCTGCTGAATTTTGAATGAGATCCAAAATTCTACTTTCTCCATATGAAATCCGATGAAGTTGGAACCATTATCAAACATCCTGAAACAATCAATGGTAATGTTAAACATTTAAGTACCTTTAACTTTATGAATATTGTTTTTTTAAACAAATCTGAGTTTCGAGGGTCCTCTGTCGCGTTGTATGAAGTCATACAGAACTGATCAGTTTACTTCAAGAATTTAACATTACCATTAATTACATAACATTAGTAGGGTCCTAGGGTTGAGTATTAGGCTCCCAGTCATAAATTATTGTTTTTTTAAACAAATTTAAGTTTCATGGGTCCTTTGTCAGATTGCATGAACTTGTTCAAAATTGGCCAGTTCAGTGAAAAAAGGCTAGTTTGGTAGTGAACTGGCCTTTTAGGTTTGGTGCCACTGGTTGGACAGGTTTCACATTCAAAATGGTCGGGCTGGCCTGTTCAATGGGTTCCAGTCTGGTTCTGATAACATTTGTTGTGATAAGAGTGCAGTTATGCAGGCAACATTAAGGACAGGTCTGTCGGTGGTTCTGGGGTTGGCTTCAAGCTTTTGTGTTTGTTAAGAATTTTTTTATCCCAGGGAAACCCACTAGGCACTTCCCCTCATTCCAAGAGGATGGTATCCAATGTAAACTGGATTCTTCAGGGCTCAAGGCCAATATATCAATATGCACATTAAGAGCTCAAAATGTTACTTGCAAGAATTGATCCTGGGCAGGGAAGATAATGCTCCTTCTCTCAACTGCTTGGGCTAGGCCCATTTGACACCAATTATTTTTTGCTTCTAGTATATCTAAGGTTATGAAAGTGCAGCCATTCTAAAATCTGGTTTGTGGGCTCTGCAAGTTCAGATCATAGCGCAAATGCATTTTCATACATGGTAGCATAGCATGCATTTCAGGTAACCTTTTTCCTTTAGTTGTTACTTGGCTCAATATTATCCGAGAACATTTAATCTATGGGGGTGTAATTCCTGTCAAAATAATTGTAAATCTCTTTATGTTTTTCAGCCTTAGAATTTGCCTTGTCTTATTTATATCTCTTGTTTTCTAACCAGGGCCCAAAACTTAATTTAAGCATTGATATTGGCAGGTTGCAGAAGTTTTTTACTATGCTCAAAAAGCAGTTCTTCATCCAACAGCACCTTTATTTGATCAAGAAACCCAAACACTAAAGCCTCGTTGTGTAAGGGCATTGAAAAGAATCTTCATTCTATGCGATCATGACAGAGATGGAGCTCTTAGTGATGCTGAACTGAATGATTTTCAGGTATGTCTTTGTTCATGGTATTCAAAAATTGCATATACAATTTTTTCTAGTTATCCAAGAGTATGTGGCATTGTTAACAAAAACTTCTTTTTCCATGTAAATGTATTTTTATCTGCTTTAGTTTTTTCATTGTGAATGTACCAATGTTGGATATGCGCCTGCGGTTACATTTTTCTTTGTTCTTTAAATAAACCTTGTTGGCATTCTGTTTATAATGAACTGATTTGTTAGCAAAACTAGAGTGCTAGAATCTAGGTGCTCTTTTTATGTTAATTGATGCAATCTATTTTGTGAAATTTCATGTTGATTATCAAAACTTTTTGGAACGTAAGCAGCATCATTGAGAATTAATCATATTTAGGATAGTATCTCATGAAGTGCATGCAACCTTGTGTTTGAGCAGGTTAAATGCTTTAATGCTCCTCTACAGCCTTCGGAAATTGTTGGGGTGAAGAAGGTTGTTTCGGAAAAGCTTCCAGAAGGCGTCAATGAACATGGCCTCACATTGACAGGATTTCTTTTTCTCCATGCACTTTTTATTGAAAAAGGACGGCTTGAAACCACCTGGACAGTTTTGCGAAAGTTTGGTTATAATGATGAGATTAAGCTTAGAGATGACCTCCTTCCAACAGCACAGTTCAAACGGGCACCTGATCAGGTATGATATATGTATATGTGTGAGACAATTGCTATAATTTGTTATATTTTACTGCCAGGTCTGATTTAGTTTTCTCTAACAATTATTTTATACCTAGAAATTATATTGCTCAATAAAATTCTGAAAACTGCTGGAAATAATACACTGTATTTTAACTTCAAAAATAAATTTGCGGTGGAAGAAAATAGAAAATCAGCCACAAGAAACAACAGAAAATTCTGCCTAACAAATTGTCCTTCACTTCACTAACTCACGAAAATTAGGGCTTTGACCCACAGAGAATACAGAGAAAATACAGCACAATATGGAACCTGGATTTTGGTGCTTTGTAATTTCGGCCTCTAGAGAAATGTATCCCACTGGAATTTTGGCACACTGGCAAAATCTTAGCCCTGGAAAACTTGGGTCCTCCACCTGTAAACCGGCCTCCTTTTCTGCATCTGTACGACCTACTTGCGCGATAAGGAATTCAACCTTCCGCCTCAGCTTCTCACTGGTTTCGGCCTCCTCTGCAAGCTCAGCCTCCTTGAATTCCTCTCTTGAAAATACCTTGCTGCACAGCTTTTTCTTCTCTTCAGTCTTTGAGTCTCTCACTTTTTGAGATAATCGCCCTCTCAATCACAATGTCTTTCCCTCCCCCTTAGGCTTATGTTATAATTTCATTAAGCCAAATCCCTAACCCTAATTTTCTAAGTGATCATTGGCTAGGATTAAATCCTAAGCATCATTTAAGATGAATGGTAGAGATTAAATTTAAGTCATCTAAATAATTAAATTATTTATCCTTAGGAACTTGGAATTAATAAATTAATTAATGTACATTTTGTCGAGAAAAATGGTACCAAGGAAATGTTTCCTAGTGCATTGGCCTTTTTGCTTAAGAAACAATTTAATAACATTAATGTCAAGGAGTTTTAGTCACTTTATGAGGTGGTACATGTGCTAGGTACTTTATAATAAAGTCACTTATGTTTTAAATGTGACTTTAAGAGAAAAATTACTAAGTGCCTTTTAATATTAAAGTTAATTTTATGTTTTAAAAGTGACTTAAGTCACTTTGTGAGGTGGTACATGTGCTAGGTATTTTATAATAAAGTCACTTATGTTTTAAATGTGACTTTAAGAGAAGAAGTACTAAGTGCCTTTTAATATTAAAGTACTTTTATGTTTTAAAAGTGATTTTATGAAATAAAAAATGCACAAGGTACAAAACATGTTAAAGTCACTAAGAGTTCTTTAAGTGAGGGGGACAACATGAGAAAATGGGTCAAGAGAGCGAATTGATCTCTACCCTTGATCTAATGAGCTGAGATTTAATCTCAGCCATTAGATCTCTAGGGTTAGGTTTCCCCTCATTTAGAGATGGCAAAAGGAAAAAGGCGAAGGATTATTCCTCATTCTTGTCACGAGACTTGAGGAGAGTGCAGGAGGCAGAGAGGGAAGCTCGAGTAGGAGAAAAGGAGCAAGGAGAAAGGGTTCAGATTGCAGAGAAAGGAGGCAGCTTAAAGCTCAAGGGGAGCCTGAGTTGTTAGCTTTAGACTGGCACAAATTCCTAGATTTTTGCACTAGTGGTTTGAACTTTGAGGCTGTTTTGCAGAGGTTACAGGCTGAAATCTGAGGGAGGTTACCAGCCCAAAATTTAGGGTAGAAACCAGGCTGAGTTCAGGTTGAATTTCAGGAAGTTTCCAGGCTGAGTTTAAGCTGGCAGCAGTGCTGGACTAGGGCTGAGTTTCAGGTTGAATTCCAGTGATTTCTGGCTGTGTTTTATGCTTGCAATCAGTGCAGGTTTGGAGGGTGGCTGAACGGGAGACTCAACATACATCTGGTGTTAAAACCTAGCAACTCTAACCTCTATTATATCTGCTACTGAACATTCAACTAGACTGAGAATATAGGAGGAATAAGGTCGAGTTTACGGACTTTTTTCCAGGCCTAAATTTCTAAGTGAATAGGCTGAATTTTAAGGTAGTTTAGCAGACCCAGTTTTCTGGGTGAGCTGGCCTAGAAAACAACTGACTGCTAGTGAGAAAATCGAGGCCCTGTAGCGAGTCTTTCAAGTGAAGTTCAAGGGTCTAAAAGCTCTGAATTCGAGGCAGTTTGAAGGCAGTAAATTCTGGGTTAAAGTCTGTTTTTATAGCAGAGAAATCAAAGCACTGTTGGGTGGTTTCTATGCACAGAAACGAAGGCAAAATCAATTGGAGTACATGACTGTGTGAATGCTCAAATTTCTATGTTACTTGGTAGTGTCTTCTTCAAGTCAAAAGGGAGATGAGTTTGACTTTTATCTCTGCTGTATAAGAGCAATCAAATGGTCCTTGAAGACTGGTTTTTCCCTTGTGGGTTTTTCCAGGGCCATTAGACCAAAAACAATTGTGTAAAATTTATGTGTGTGTGCTTGCAATAATTTCTTGTTTCAGTTGTTGAAGTGAAAAGAGTAGAGTAGTTCTTTGTTTTAAGTTAAATATAAATTTAATTTTATTTCAATCATGTGTTTATGATGTGTTTTGGGCATTAAACCATGCAACAACTTGAAACTGGGTGGTTTACAACAGTATAATAATTTTCCACATGGCCGGGGAGGCAGGAGCGGGAGGGGTGATATTTAACCTCGAAGAAAAATATGAAACAAAGTATGCGTGGGGACTTGGGAAAGCCTCGAATAACCAAGCGAAAGCTCTCTCTCTTTGGCAAGGTCTGAAGGTAAGCATCTCCAAAGACAAAAATTTTGATTATTGTTCGCGATTCTTTGGTGGTGATACAAAACTGCAAAAAGGATTTCAAGAAATGACCAACTCTTTGTCGACGACTCTTCTCCACTGATAAGAAAGATTATCTTTTTATTAAAAAAACTTGATAATTTCAAATTTTATCATGTTAAAAGAGGGAATAATAGTATGGATGATCATCAAGCAAATGTTGCTGCAAACTTGCCCCAAGGGGAATTGCATTCAGATCTCAAGGTTTCAATATCTCACGTCCCTTAATGAGCAGATTAAATATAATCACAGTGGAGTACAGGTGGATTATCGAGAGAAGAGCGACTGCGAGGTTTAACACCTTAATTACAACCTCGAGGTTGGTTATAGAATGGTGGTAGCTGTTAAGGGACGTAGCGCATTTATTAATAGGTGGGAACGACAATGTTTAGCAACCATTAAACGGGACAAGTGGTATATACCAAGCTAGTTTAAATGGTGTATTAGGCGAGTTTATTTCCAGTACCTTGGCATTTCATCTCGTTTGCAGGGTGACGGTGCTTCGACTAGAGGAGTAAGCCATGACGGGTTTACAGGTAGGGAGCTCATTTAATTGTGAAGTGATGGGAGTCTTATCGCAACTGGACCTTTGGATTATAAATAAGAGCTAGGCAATGCAGATTAGGAGCAAAATAGTCTTGGTGCAGTCAAGAATAGCGAAGAAAACAACTTCAATGAACTCATATAGCAGAAAAGAAGTAGAGAACTCCAGGTGCAGTGGGAACGTAAAGCAGTTGATTGATAATTCAACCAAGTTGGTAGTCAAAGAGATACAAGAATAGATAATAGTGTTGCTGGCGCATATGAATGGGTTTCAAAAAGATTTGGAACTTCTATAGAAGGCTATGGAAACGCTGAATGTAGGCATGATAAATCTGAGGTATTCTATGGAGAATATTGAAGTCAAGGTCGAACCGGCAAAGGTGGGAGTGTTGAAGGAGGTGTTGGGTTTGCGCGAAGCACGTGGACCAATGGTGGCGGGAGCTGGGGTTGCTGTGAATAGCGGTTAGGAGCCTGATGCTGAGCGAATTGCAAATCTGAGTTAGTTAACTGAAGGTGCTCAAGATTCCACGGATCATGTTGGTCGCGAGTAGTCTGCCTTTGAATATTTATGTTATGTCGAACAATTAAGATTTGCGGAGTATTTTGGTGAATATAGAATATGTAATGTAATATTAGGTGTCAGGCCAGGGTAACTCCAGAATGACTGAGCGAGAGAAACTGATATGATATTATTCATTAGCTGACATATATTTATATACATAAATACAAACGGATCAGTTCATCTTCTGGATGACTGTCCAGTTCACCCATCCGTTTCGGATTAGGTGTCAACATTCCCCCCCTTAATCTGAAGGGATGTTGGTGAGTCCAAGCATTGTTCTGAATCTTTCAAGCTTTTTTCTTCCAAGCGCTTTGGTGAAGATGTCTGCAACTTGCTCATTTGTGGAACAATGG
>APFE031594378.1:36122-65609 GCA_000404065.3 Pinus taeda | reverse complement strand
ACTCATGAGAATGAGAGAAAGAAGATACATTTAGTGCATAGCCAGACCGAGATGCTTGACAACCACATGCAGAAAGTGTCATTCCTGAAGATGAAGTTGAAGTTGAAGAGTGCTCCAAATGGATGTTATGCTTCTTCATTGCTGTGTCCAAGGCTTCCATCTTCTTAAAGCGTTTGGATTCGAAGTGGCCATCTCGATTACAAAAGTGGAAATGTCTATCAGTCTTCTTCCCTTTGTTTTTATTTGCCTTATCATTCTGGTGAACTGATTTTTCATTTTGAGTCTGAAATTGCTTAGGACCCTTGTTTGGTTTAGGACCATTCCTTTTAGGATACAACTTCTTAGGATTCTTTGAATTTGGTTGTTGCTGGGCGGCTAACGCTTTCTTAGAAGAGTTTCCAATATTAAGAAGACCAAGGTGTAAGAGTTGTTCTTTTTCTCTTATTAAATAATCACAAAAGGAATCAAAGGAAGGGGACTTGTAGGCTTATCCTTGAGAAATGAAGGCTTCTCTTGTAGAGTGGAAGGTGGAAACAAACACAGAATAGGCTGGTCCCAACTTAGTAAGAATGGCATAGATAAGGTTACTATCTTCTTTCTTAACCTTAACACCTTCCAAGAGAAGTCTAAGGGTCTTGAACTTGGACAAAAAATCTTCAATGCAAGAAAAATTATTTCGGTCCAATGTAAGCAACTCATTTTCAAGTTGATGGGCTCTAAGTTCATTTTTTATTCCAAAAACTTTAGTAATCTATTTCAATTCTTCATCAGGAGTATCAAGTTCTGCAATATGGAATCTAAGATCTAGAGAAATAGACATCCCTATCAATCCACGTGATTGATCTTGCCTATTTTCCCATTTAGCTGCCTTATCTTCATCTTCTAGTTTGGTTTCTTGGCCTGTGGCTATTCTGTAAAGACCTTTACTTCTAAGTAAATCCACAATGTAGGACCACCATTGGAAGTAATTGGTGCTATCAAGAAAAACTTGGCATGGAATTTCCATTTTAATAGAAAATAAAGCTATATATGCTGAAACTAAGTGTTCCAATGGAAAGATCTCGAAAAGTTAGGCTGGTTCAAAAAAAACGGCTGTGAAAACGACTTCCGGATGAAGAAGTTATGGCTTTTTGAAGAAAAGTTGATGAAGGCGCCGACGAAGTGCAGGAATGTGCGGAAATGAAAAAAATTCCCCCTTTCCAACAAAAAGGAGACTTGAACTCAAGACCTCTACTCTCATAGATTAGCTTTGAACCAAGTGAGCTAAACTAAAAGTTTGAGAGAGAGAGGGGGGGGGGGTTTGTTTTTTTGGTCATTGAATCTTTGTGTTGCGTGCTTGATTGAGAAAGCTCTTTTTCCCTACAAAACAAAAAACACAAAACCCAACATGGACATACAAAAAGAAAAAAAAAAACTTACGGCTTGAAGTTAGCTTTACCCGGAAACTAAATATTTTCCTCAATGTTTCTGATTTTCCGAGATCACACTAAGGCACAGCGGACAAGATCATACGCATGAGAAAAATACTTCCTCTCTGTTTATGATTTTCCCAGATCACACAGAGTTGCAGGGCAAAGAGAATACACAGAAATGAAAGGTATATATTCGGTAATAAAAAAAGAAACTAAATAAACCGAAATAATAAACAGAGAGAAAATAACTAGAAACTGCAAATAAACATTGTATACCTCCAGAACTTAAAAATGACGTAGCTAGGGCTACCAGAAACCTTTTCACATGAAACGAAAGGGGTTCTTCACTGGAACAGTTGCTCCTAACACAATAGAGTAGTCCTCTCGGCCCGAAAGTTGTCAGAAACAGTGGATCTAGGAAACGGCAGTCAGATGCAGTTCTACCGGCTTCAAATTTGGATCACCAACGGACGCGGCCCTCAAATAGCTCTGATACCATGTAGGAATTTACAAGGTAATTTCCTGAGATAGAACACCAAAGGACACCACTCACAAACAAATCACAAATCAATACACCAGTATTTTTGACGTGGTTAAAACCTTCAAAGAGGGAAACAGTCCACGGCCTGAGCCAATGCGGCCACTTCCGGCAAATTATTAATAAAAGAATGAAATTTTACATAAGATTCTCTCATGAAAATTTAACCTACAAATGACCCTCCATGCTCTTTAAATATATGTCATGGACCAATCAGGTGTTAAGCCATGGATCAAGTGTCGGTAATACCGAGGAGAGAATGAACCGTCGGATCACTACATATTGTGACTGTCAGATTGTAAGTTACAAAAGTACATAGTAAAGAAACACACTTTACCTAACTCTACACAAGAACACGTTATACTTAACTATTTCCTATGTGTTAGAATATCCTAACACATATGATTGTTGGCAGGGAAATTAAATTGTTTAAATAGTTATATGGTAGGAGAGGAGGAGAGAATGGCAATTGCCAGAATGTGATTGGAGTGGGAGTGGGAGCTATTTTTAGGGAAGGGGTAGACGGAAAGTTGTTTCTGGGAAGGGGACCCTGAACTCATCATGGGGTTGTCACGTATAGTTTGGTGGTTTCCAAAAAGACACTTTTCGGACTCCCCCACCAGCCACCCTCCCACCCTTGCCCTCGTTAACTTCTGAAAGTGCTGGGGGGTCTTGAACTTGTCCCTCGCCGTTGGTCTGGGTAGGGAAAGACTTGTCCATCCATTCACACAATCGCTTTATCAAAAAGAAGAAAAACAGGAAGCTGTTGGTAGTTTCATTTGTATAAGTAGAGAGGCCTAGGGCCTCACTAAGGTCGATGTTTTGTTGGATTTTTTATGTACTTTTGCTTATGTAAACACTACTCAACTTCGAGCTTATTATTTTGATAGTTTCATGTAATCTTGTTATTGTTTTGGATATAAAGATGAAATCCTTTTTGAGTTAGCATTGAGTTACCTCAGAGGGATGAGCTCTTGGGTTAGGGCCCAAGCCAAGCAGTCAAGCTCCTCTTTACTTGTATTTGTATGTTTTATTTCAGTTGTAGATTAGATTGTTGTTAGATGTATTTCTTTTATGGTTAAGAATAGGTTGCTTTTGATGATTCAGTAGTTTGCTTCCAGTTGTGATTTCTATAGCAGGCTAAGAAAAGATTAAAAAGGCTATCAACAGTGCCTTAGCCTCTCTTCCTCCCTTTGGGACCCTGATCTGAGGCAAAGACCCTCTTGCTGCCCCAAAAACACAGATTTTCCTCATTCATAGGACTTATAGTGTTTGCAGTTTTTTAGTTGGTTAATAGTCTTAAAACTTCTCTATCATGCTCATTTATTTATTTACATTAGTCTTCTTTCATGCTTTCCTTTCTTGCAACATTTCTCAAGCATTTCCTTTCATAGATCATAGTTTAGACTAGTTTGATGCAAAACTTTGTTTTCTAGATGCACTTATTCCATTGCTTGCTTGATCTCATTGGTTGATTGTCACTTATGCAGTAGATATCTTCTAGCAGTAGGTCAGCCTATTAGCCATCTCATCCTCCATCTAATCCATGCCCTACAGGTCGCCCAAGTCTCCCCTCAATTCTGCCTTAGTTTCCTGCATTTTCCATAGAACTTCTTCCTCTCTCCTTGAGAAAATCCAATCATATTTCTCTCTATTGATGATTATTGGTAGACCCTAGGTGCCCTAACACTTCATTCCAACCTTCATCCACCTTTTCTACCCACTCTCACACCTTCAAAATAGCCAAAACTGCTCTCAACCTCCTCTTGTAGGCCTCTTGTAGAACGTTGTTTTTTTCTCCTATAGATTTCATGTGTCCTCCTATAGATTTTCCTATAGGCTTTATTTTGAAGGCCACATTTGGGAAAAGCCTCCAGAAGGCCACTTCAAACCTCCTAGGACCCAACCACACCATCCTACATCCTCTCAAGTCCCAAAACTTCCCTTTGACACCACCTATTTGCTGCCACATTCAAAAACAATAAATTACATGCATGTCAAATTCACATAAAAATACATAGAAATCCAAAAAGATGTTTTTTGCTCATTTACTTCCAGAAATATCTTACTTGGATGTTGTTTACTTCTTTTAATAGATAATGACATTCGTTTCATGGTTTTCATAGTGCTTCCTGCAAAAGTAGGATTAGTTGGTTAATTAGGATTTACTTGGTTTACTTTACATTTCAGTCTTTCTCCTTTCTGCAATTAGAATGGCATCTATCTTTCCTTCCTTTCATCACATATAGAGCTTCTTTTGGAATCCATAGAAGTTGGCTTGAGCTCCTAGTGATCTTACGCTGACTGACCAAGTGACAACTTGCAGTAAGAACTAGTACTTGTGCATACAACGTCGTCGCTTCCAAGTTTGTTACGAACTACCGGGTTGATAAGAGTAAAGTAGGCAGCCCAGGAGTTGCAACATTATTGCTGCAATACTGGTGCTCACCATAATGCCCTTTCCATCTTTCAAAGAGTGATGCTAGGGATTTTCTTGAACCTGGTTCATAATTATGTGGTGGTGTACATGGATGATTTTGCTGTCTATAAGGATTCATTTGAGGAAGCTTTGAGAAACCTTAAGAAAGTATTAATTAGATGTCAAGAACCACACCTTTCCTTAAATCATATATGTTGAATGATGCTAACTATGGGAGTCGTGCTTGTTCATGTGGTTTATACTGCAAGAATTGAAGTAGAGTCATCTAATATCAAAATGTTATATCAGCTATTGACTCCTACAATATAGAAGGAGGTAAGAAGCTTCCTTGTTTTTGTTTGGATATTATAGATACTTCATCGAAAGTTTTACAAAAACCACCACGCCATTACTTAGGTTATAGTCGAAGGATGTTTCTTTTGTGTGGGATGATCGATGTCAATGTGCTTTTGAGACCTTGAAGTAAAACCTTTCAGTTGCACCCATTTTGAGGGAACCCGATTGGTCCCTTCCCTTTCATATTTCTAAGGACACCTCAGAAACAACTTTGGGGGTTTTCCTTGGAGAGAAACATGACCTGTGTTATTATGGAATTTACTATACTAGAAAAAATATAACCCCCATTGAGTTGAATTATGTTGTGACATAAAAAGAATTATTAGTGGTGGTGCATTCCAAAAACAAGTTTAGAAATTATATTATAGGTTATGAGGTCTTCACCCATGCTAACCATGCAACTATCTAGTACCTGGTGAATAAACCAATAACTAACAGCTAAATCACGAGATGGATTTTGTTATTGCAGGAATTCAATTTTACAATTGTGGATCTGCCCGATAAAGATAACATAGTTGTTGATTTGTTTTATAGGTTACAAAATGAAATAATGATATTCTTATAGATGTATATTTTTTCGATGAACAATTATTTGCAATATATACTCACCGGCCTTGGGTTGCAAACATTGAAAATTATTTAGTAATAGGGAATTTGCCTCAACAACTTCCCACTCGTGAAAAGTGTAGGATCATAAATAGAAGTGCCTCATATTCCTAGATTAATGGTGAATTGTTTAATATAGGTTTGGAACTTATAATTCACAGGGGCATTCAGGAGGATGATATACCAAAAATCCTAAAGGCTTGACACAATGAGCCTTGTGAGGTCATTTTTTCTGACAAATGAATGACCTATAAAGTACTACATTATGGTTATTATTATCCCAACTTGTTTAAATATGCCAAGAAGTGTGTGCAAGAATGTGACATTTGTTAGAGGATGGGGAGGCTAGTTAAAGCAAATTAAATTCCAATGCACCCGCAAGTGCTAATTGAACCACTTGACAAATGGGCCTTAGATTTCATAAGGCTAATCACACTCATGTTAGTGAAGAAGAAACACATATTGTTGTGCACTATTTATGTCACAAAATAAGTTTAGGCCAAGGAATTGATTCAAGCTAATGAGCATGCATTTTCAAATTTTATTTACAAATAAATCTTCACTATATTTTGCATGCCTAGGGAGATCGTTCCAAACCAGGGAACATAGTTCACATCCAAACTTATCAATTCCACTACATAGAAGTACAAAATTAGGCACAATACTTCCACCCCATACCATCCATTAATAAAATGGTACCATCCATAAGAAAATGGGAAACAAGGTACTGGAAGTGATCCTCACTAGACCGTGTAGATTCATCATAAGGACTAGGTGGACCAATTGACTGAAGCTCTATATGCTTATAGGACAACCTGGAGGAGCACTATAGTTCGTACCCCATATGAATTGGTCTATGGGAAATATGTCCTTCTAATTGATTTCCAAATTCATACTTTTTGGATTGTTGTTCAGTTGGAAATGGATTTGATCAAAGCACGGGAACAGAGGTTGTTATAGTTGAACAAGCTTGATGAGATCAGGTACAATTTAATTCAATAGACTGTATTGGTACAAGAAAATTTGAATAAATGGCATGACATGTTCATTCCACAAAAGTAGTTCTAGCTGGGAGACTGGGTTCTCCTTTTCAATTCAAGATTCAAGGATTTTAAAGGAAAATGCACAACCTATTGTTTGGGACCTTACAAAATGGAGAATATTTTTTAGAACAAGTTAGTTCAAAATAGACTATCAATAAAGATCAAACATATTTTCTTGTGAATTGGCATAGGATGAAGTTCTACCAGAGGTTGATGTCCAAGGCAAAGTTAATAGCAGAAATTTGTCAGGACAATGAGATGGAGATGGTAAAGCAAGGATACCCTCTTCCTTCTCATATTTCCTCTTCTTGAATTCTTATTTCCACACACACACACACATATAAGAAATAATAAATAATAAATGGGGCCTAATTGTGAAAACCACCTTCTTTCATGGTTAGGCCAATAAGTAGTTGTTTTTCTTTATTTAATCATGAACCTTAAAATCTTTGTTTATTCTTAAGTTATTTTATGAGTGATTCCTTAAGGCCCTCCTTCTAAAAGTGTTTTTCGCATTGACTATAGCACATTATATGGGATAGAGGATAGAGAATATTTGCAGTACCATGAGGCTTGCATACATTAATGGTAGGTTCTCTCACTAGTGATCAAAGGAAATACACCAATGTCTCTTGCTCGTTGGACCTTGTAGGTGACTCGACTTCAACAAATCTATGCGTACCTCGAAAGATTTACAGAGGTAACTTGGCTCTCATTTTCATTAAAGGTGAGTAGCCTCACATGAGTTAATGAAATACATTAATGGTTGGTAATCTAATGATTCTATCACATGCTCAACTTCAACACCTTTGTTATGATGGTGAGATATTGTACAGGACGTGAGAAGACATGATTTCATTTTTCTACAAAAACTGTAGGATTTAGAGTTGGTGATAAATATTGCTAGAATTTACTGCAATATTCATGAACAACCCCTACTCTAAGAGCAAAAATCCATTTTCCTTTAAAATACAAGAATCATGATTAACAGTTAAATAAAAAGCATTCAAAAGAGCAGTAGAGCATGATACAACATAGTGTAAGAATATGGTTTGAAGTCATCTACAACATAAACGATTGACACTATTTCTTTCAACAATCAGAATTTGTTTTCTTCTAACACTACAGGGGTTATGGGATACATGAATCCATTTTAGTAAGAAGCACCTTTTGGTAATCTTGTAACAGAATGAGGTAAGGTGGGGCTCTCTATTCCCTTAATTCCCTCGCATGCACCAAATTAATGAGTTGAATTTTACATGCCCACAACAACGGTCAATTCAACGGGAGAATTCAGGCCTAGAGTTTCGGTAAGTATGACTTGAGGTAATTATAGTAACAAAAATTGAACTTTTAGTACATGACTAAAACGTAATGGATGTGTAAGTTAATTATGATCACCATATGAGTAGATCGTAATTTGATTCACACCAATTGCACCACCTTATCCAATCACCATAGATCAAAAATATGTAATCATCCCCATGCACCTATATGATTTGAACCAAGTCAAATCCCTATAATTCTAACCCAAACATCAATAATAGAAACATACCAATTCATCAATCATCCACTTCCTTTTCCATTTAATCCCATACAAAGGCAATAATTTGAGAAGAAGTCATTCTTACCCCGTAACAAATGATATGTTGAAAGCCCCAATACCAAGGTTCAAGCCTAGTGGCATTAAATTTCTTAATGAGTACCCATAGAGGTTTAAGTATTTTGAGTAGGCTAGATGGTTTTCATTCTATGAGAATTTCCAAGGATACAACTTCAAAGTTACTAGGGAATTTGTGGAGAATTTTACTGGTTGTGGCCCAATTCAACCAATTAGAATTTTTCATTTCAGAGGAGTCAATTGCACAAAGTATTGACCTCCCTCAAGGAGGAGAGTGATGGTTCAAGGATGTTGCCAAAGATTTCGACTGTAATGTTTTCTTGGTTCTTGAGAAATAGAATCTGAATTGGAGCATAGGGATTTTGCGTTCATGGGAAAAGGAGGAATGGCATGAGCACTTGTATTTAATGCAAAAGTATTTTACGTTTTAGCTACCATTTAATATTTTTAGCATGTTTTAAGGAGAAGCATAAGGTCAATCTTCCCTTTTGTTTATTTAAAATTTGATTAAGATGGTTAAGAATGTTCAAGGTTGGCCCGGATGTGAAAAAATAGCAGGTTCCACCATGGGCTCATCAAAATATTGGTATAAGTTGAACTAAAAAACAAATAGCAGACTTGGGAAAATTTCTTTTTATGGGGAGGGTTTGGAAACTACTCCTTTTCAAAGAAGGAGTGAGCATTTGTGTCTAAAAGAAAGAGGAAGGATTCAAAGGATGAATGTTCTTATGAGACTTGATGTTAGGAGAGGGTGGACAAGCTTCTGATGAGTCTAAATATACCCATGTCTCAAAGAAAATGAAAACCTCGCAAAAATAATAAGAGACCCTGATCAATGAGGAAAATAAATATCCTATATACATTGAAGAAGTCTCAACAAAAAAGGAAGAAAATCCTAAAAACAAGGACCACCAAAAGAAGAAAAAGAAAGTAGTTGTGCCAAAGAAAAGGAAGAGCCATGAAACATCCAAAGAAACCCCCATTGTGGTTGCTCATGGTAGCTAGAATCAGTTAGTGGAGAAAGTAAAATTATATGATGACTCGGATGAGGTGGTAAATGTTAACATCATGCATCGTTTCCCTAGACACATTTTTTGTATAGTTGGGGCATTATTATGGAAGAAACGTGTTAACAACTCCCTTGAGCCAAATCTGAGGGCATACCTCATGGAAAGCATGGTATCCAAGGTATGTGAATATATTAGTGAAAATATGTTTAATATACCTTAATCCAATTCAAATGAGGAGGGGGTGAGCATCCTGTTACGCAACATAAATTACTAGATGCCTCTGAACCCAACAAGATTGAGGATGTTCGTGTACTATGCATTCTTTAAATTGAACCAATTAGACATGTTCAAGTAGTGGATGATCCTATAATTGAACTAACTTGGACATTACAAGTGTCAAATGTTCTTGAAACTAAACCAATTGAGAAAGTGTAAGTGTTGAATGCCCCTAAAATTGGAGTAATTGAAGAAGTGCAGATTGTGGAAGGTCCTAAAATTGGGAAGACTAGTGAAGTTCAAGAGCATGATGTCCGAGAAAGTGGAGATACATACCAATTACAAAGCCAATATTACGAAGTGTTTTAGAAGTTGTATATGTGCATGTAGTTGATACTCCTATTGTGTTGCAACAACCAGAAGAATTTGAACATGTTAAGGAAGGTTTATTGTCGATTGTTCCTAGAGTAGAAGAAAGTAGGTCTGTTGAAGGACCTAAGAAAATGATAGAAATGCAAGAGGTATGCTAGATCCTCGAACCCAAGGAATTGTTGTTAGCTAAATAAGTATTAGATACATTGCATTACAACAAGCAGTTAAAAATAAATAACCTTAGGTACAAGGTCAGAAAATTCAAGGGGAAGTGTATACACATGGAACAAGAGAATCAAATTTTAAAAGAAAGTATGAAAACCTGAGAGCATCCCAAGACCTCATAGTAGCTTTGAATCAATTCTTATTCAAGAGGGGAAAATTTTGGTATGTGAAGCTAGGTCAGGTGGTACAATGATATAGAAAAATAAAATTCAAACTTTTTCAGGAGAAGCAGAAGGAGAGTCTGAAAAAGATAAACCTCTTGTTCCAAGCTGCAAAAGGAGAAAAGCATGAGGACGTGCAATAGTTTTCACATGGGGGAGATGATGAGTCTTAACTTTGAGTCACCTAGTGCACCTATCAAACACCCTTTTTGACCCACTTTCCTCTATTTCACCTTCCATTTCCCTATAATTTTTTAGTATTCCTATCAATGTCATGCCTTTAGTAGTTACAAGTTACTAAGGTGATTATTCATTATTTCATATTTTTTCTCATTAATTTGGTATGTATCTTCCTATGTTTTCTCTACTTAATCTCTTTGGGCAGTCCATATCTTTTGTATAAGTTACATGATCAATAGTTGTTGGTTACTAGAATGCATTGACCATATACATCCAATAGAGTCACTAGAAGTAGCCGCTAGAAGTAGTTACTGAAACCCTTACTAAACAAATAGTCAGAGTCCAACATTGATGTTCATGTCGATGACCAGTCCAACCAATGTGATCATCGCCACTTAGAATGTGTTTTGTTTTGTTGTAACAAAATATTTTCCTAGTTTAGAATTATTTTCCAAATGTATAGTGTGCTTTGGATGGTTGCATCCTTTATACTATTTTCGTATGAGTTGGCTGCATAAAATATCAATTTTGGTTTACTTAGCTTAAGCTAGGGCATATCAAATCTTATATATATTAGTATAAACAACTTAGCATGTTGGTCATTGTAAGGAATTGAATTGTTGTTACAACCAATATTGTAAATGTATTCTATACTCAAACTTTTGATGACTTAATATGAAAATGTTGTTGTTGGTTTCACCTTGACGAAATGCTTCTCCTTGCCTACAACGCTCCCATTTAGGCATGCCCCCCTAATTTGGGATGCACTTATAATTCTGTAGATGTGTGGTAAATTCATTATTTTATTTTATTTATAGTTCTCTAATTTTATTGATCCGAAATTAGATCCTTAAACTCTCTTAAAGCTACCCGAACTCTATAAAAACTCATACCGGAGTTTAAAGTCTTATGGATGTTGAAGCCTATCAAAAATAACCTCTGAACAATGATAGTTTGTGGTCAACATGGAGCAATTAGGACCTTCGATCAAAGTATAGTGACCAAGGCCCATGGAGACCATGCAGTGGCACAAACTAGCAAATGGGAAATCCAGATCAGAAAATGGAGGTTGTTTCTGGTGCACGATTAGCGCAATCATGCATTGCTGGGTAAAACCCCTCGAAATGGAAAAGCCCTGAGTGCTCAGTCACACGGGAAGCCAAAGAACTGTGGGAAAGACGCTAAAGCGACAGGTGGGTCCCATGCTCCAAAACTGGTGGTATACTGGGGGCACCCTTGGGCGGTAAGTGGATTTGGCTGAAACCAAGCGATTCCATTCAGTGCTTGACGCATGTCCAATGGATGAGAGAGAAAATTGCCTCTCATCGCGCACTAACGGTCAAGCAAGTCAACCGCACGAAAAGAGCGAATAATGTCGGATCTCGGGGCTCCAGATCTGACGGCGAAGATTGCGCCTAATGGAGAAACCGGATTTGAAAGGGGAATGAAGCCGCAACATAAAGAAGTTTGAAGTCTGATTTGACCGCTAAGTTGGAAGATGAGTCACTCCACAATGTAACTAGATTACCGAACTATCAAGGTAGAGCTGGTGCAGTTCGTAAGGAGACAAGTGGCCACCTCTCTGTGAAGTGTTATAGTGATGATGACATAGAGCAGGGAATTCCAGCAGACAGAGGCAGGTGATCTGAAGAGCTAGGAGAGGAAGCAAACAGTCATGAGATGGATTGGCGTTAAGCCATGAATAGACAGAGAGAGAAAGGAGAGGAAGCAGTAAGCAGACTTGGAAGCAGAGAAACCAGAGCTGAGCTCACTATAATAGGCAAAGCCACCAGAGGTTGGAGGCAGAGCCGTAAAGCCAAAGAGCTCAATTGACAGTAGCATATTGTTGTTGGAGTTTCTTGGAGGTTGAGAGACTCACCAAGGCATGCAAGGGTCGAGAGAAAGAGCTTAGAGAGCCAGAGCAAATAGCCAGAGCAAGAGATAGAGCGAGCACTAGAAGCAAGAACTAAGAGCTATAACTAGAGCCAGAGCCAAAGAGCTAGAGCCAAAGTCAAAGCCAAGAGCCAGAGCAAGAGCTAGAGCCAAGAGCCAAAGCTAGAAAGCTGAAGAGCTCCAAGAGCCAAGGGATAATATGGTGTTCTGAGCCCAATGTTGCTGTATCAAAAGTTGGAGTTAAGTGTAGCACTTGTAAAAGAACTATTTTCATAATCCCAGAGAGCCTAATCGAGTTGATTAGAGCTCAAGGAGGCGTAGCCCAAGATATCAGGGTGAACTCCATATTATACTGCTATCTCATGTGTTTGTTTTTACTACTAAGACATATTTCATTAATTTTGGAATTAAATAGTGGATTTAGAATTTCAAAATAACCAAAAAACTCAATTCTAGTGTTGTCCTTGTAATAAAATGTTTCCAATTTTAATGAAATATGTGTTTACTGCTCTAACTACTATTATATGCATTTGTATATCAGTTTAAGTACCTTCGCATATCAACACAAACAACAGATTTTAAAGTAAATAATCAGCTGAAACAAATACAAGCATACACCCATATTTTCAAGCATTTCTTATTTCCGCATTAGTTAATCAAATAGACCTGGGAAAATTTAAATCTTTGGAAGTGGGAGAGGTTCATGTAAGTTAGACAAGAAGCCTAGGAGCCCCATTTTCAAATCAGGTGGTATCAGAGCTTAAGATTGATTAACCCCACCTTCAAAGAAGGTTGTAATAGAATGCTTGATTGACAGGGCAAAGAATGCTTGTCTAAAAGGTGTTTTGACAGTCAAGGATTGATTGCCTCATTGATTGTATGCTTAGTTGCAGACTGACTATTGTTTGAGTTAGCAGAGGTGAAGGAAAAGCTATTGATAGCTCAGTCCAAGAAGGAAAAGAAGGAAGAAGAGCTGAAGGCATTCTTCTATCCCAAAGGACCTCAAGGCAATCCTTGAAGCACAAGAGGTTTGATGCAAAAGCATGCTGAATAAGCTCTTTATTAATCTTGTTTGGAGTTCTTTTGTTCATTGGTATAATGACAACTTCTACAAGTGAGTTCTCAAATTTTTCTTGCTCCCGAAGTTCCTTTGATGGAGACATGAAGCAAGACTTGTCCACCATGATGGATATGGTGAGAGAAATGTATGAGGATGGAAGGAAGAGTAGCATACTTGGAGAGAAGTTGAATTCCGTGGGGGAAGAGAAGCAAATGCTTTCTGACAAATTGTAGGAAAAGGAGAGGCAACATCATATTGCAAATATGAACCTGAAAGGGATGCATGAGTTGGAGTCACAACTCTTTGTTGCCAAAGAAGCCTTGGTCAAGTATCAACTTAAAGAAGAGGTAAACTATTCCTGTTTGTCTTCAAACTCTTATAAGAATGCTTATAGTGTTTCTTTTGAAAAACATACTAGAGGCATAAGTTCCAAGCTAATGTCCAAGATGGGCTACGAAGGAAAAGGATTGGGAAAACATGCACAAGGTATTGTTGAGCCAATAATGGTTGAGGAAAGGCCTAAGTATTTGGGTCTTGGCTATGGACAGTCTTATGGAGAGAATTCAAAAGTTGTCATGAAGGCCATTGAAATAGTTTCGAAAAGGAGTTTTATTGGAGGTCATCTACCTCAAAAGTGTGAGGATTGTATTCAAGAAGAATGCAATAGCTCAAAGCATCATTTGCATGATGCAGGTGTTCAAAAGCACACACTTGAACCAGAGAATTGTGGAACCTCTAACAACCTTGAAGAAAGTGATGGTGTTCCAAAGGGAGCCACTTCTTCATTTGCTTCACCTCCTCATGAAGGTAATAAAGCTGAAAGAGGCAGGTATAGATCTGGTTCTAAACACATTCCTTTTGATTTTGTAAAGCATGGAAAAAGAATTGCATGTTCATTTTGTGGTTTGGATAACCATTATGTTTCTAGATGTTGGAAGAGGATGGCCACATATAGGAAAATTTTGAAGGAAAAGAAGCAAGCAGCCAAAGGTCCATAGGACAAGGCAAATCATGCTATCAAAAGGATGCGCGTGTGTTGCACTTACTACCATAAGTAAGGGCATCTTGGTGAAAGGTGTTGGACTTTGAATCCAATGCTGCTTCCACCAAAGCTGAAGGAGAAGGTGGAAAAGGAAAATGGCAGGAATGGAAATAAAGATTCCATGGTTGATGTGGTTCAAGATGAATCACATATTGATGTTTATGTGCAAACAAAGGAGGGACCTTTGAAATGGATTGGTAAAAAATGGTTAGAATTCTTATCCAATTAAGGTTGCATGTCTAGTGATGCATCTGTTTGCATTTCGTTGTGGAATAAATGCAAGTTTTAAAATCTTACCAAAATGGTAAATAGAAAGAAGTTGAGTAGGAAACTGACTTTATTGTTGCAACAATATGTTCATTTCGACTTCGAAAGTACAATGTACTTAAGCGAAAGTTAATAGATGGAATGCATGCCTAAGCATGAGATGCATGTGATGTTGGCTTGGGAGAAGTTAACTTGGTTTCCTAAAATGGAGATAAGGATGGAGTGTTTCATCTTTTGGAAAAGAGTCCTAAAGGTATTTTTCCTACATGCTCGACTTGAAGGGTTGTTTGTTGTAAAGGCATGTTTTATTGGCTTGTCATTTGTATGCAGATATAAGACATGAAAGGGTTCACAAGATGTGAAATCTATTTCTTTGTTGAAGCAGGAGTTAGCCCATGCAATTGCTGTCTATATGCCTATTGTTGTTAACAATTGTTGTTGGAAACTTTTCAAACAGGTACAAATGAAAGTTTTGTGGAGCAGATGTACTTCACATTTGTTTGAGCCGCTTAGATCAAGGACCAAGGCAAAGAAGTTCAAACTACCTGCTGTAAACTTCACAACAGAAGTTCTACATGAAGTCAAGGAGGAAAACCATAATTCCTAAGACGACCAACCCATCCAAGAAGGGAAGTGGTCAGAGATTTTGGGTCAGAGGCACTATGCAAAGGCAAGTGTAGGGAGGCTGAAAGAAGAGGGTGTTGTTACTCTCCTTTACTACTCATATCAGTATATGAGTCTTTTGGTGGACCAAAAGTTCTTTTAATGGGAAGGCGTGATCCAAAATTGTATCCTTAAACTCTCTTAAAGCTACCCGAAATCTGTAAAAAATCATACTGGAGTTTAAAGGCTTATGGGTGTCAAAGCCTATCAGAAATAACCTCTGAACAACGATAGTTTGTGGTTAGCATGGAGCAACGAGGACCTCCGATCAAAGTACGGTGATCGAGGCCCATGGAGACCATGCAGTGGCGCAAACTACCAAATGGGAAATCCAGATCAGAAAACGGAGGTCGTTTCCAATGTGCGATTAGTGCAATCGCGCAGCGCTAGGCAAAACCCCTCGAAATGGAAAAACCCCAAGTGTTCGGTCACAAGGGAAGCCAGAGAACCGTGGGAAAAGCACTAAAGTGACAGGTGGGTCCCGCGCTCCAAAACCGGTGGTATATCGGGGGCACCCTTGGGCAGTAAGCGGATTTGGATGAAACTGAATGATTCCATTCAGTGCTCGACGTGTGTCCGACAGATGAGAGAGAAAACCACCTCTCATCCCATGCTAATGGTCGAGCAAGTCAACTATGCGAAATGAGCGAATAACATCGGATCTGGGGCCTCCAGATCTAATGGCGGAGATTGTGCCTAATGGAGAAACTGGATTTGACAGGGGAATTAAGCCACAACATAAAGAAGTTTGAAGTCCGATTTGACCACTGAGTTAGCGGATGAGTCACTCCACAGTGTAATTGGATTATCGAATCGTTGAGGCAGAGTTGGCGCAGTTCGTAAGGAGACAAGTGGCCACCTCTCTGTGAAGTGTTATAGTGATGACAATGCAAAGTAGGGAATTCCAACGGAAAGAGGTAGGCGATCCGAAGAACTAGGAGAGGAAGCGAACAGTCATGAGATGGATTGGTGTTAAGCCACGAATAGACAGAGAGAGAAAGGAGAGGAAGTAGTAAGCAAACCTGGAAGTAGAGAAACCAGAGCTGATCTCACTTTAATAGGCAGAGCCACCAGAGGTTGGAGGCAAAGCCACAGAGCCAGAGAGCTCAATTGACAGCAACATATTGTTGTTGGAGTTTCTTGGAGGTCAAGCGACTCACCAAGGCATGCAAGGGCTGAGAGAAAGAGCTTAGAGAGCCAAAGCAAATAGCCAGAGCAAGAGCCAGAGCGAGTGCTAGAAGCGAGAGTTGAGAGCTAGAACCAAAGCCAAAGCCAAAGAGCCAGAGATAGAGTCAGAGTCAAGAGCTAGAGCAAGAGCTAGAGCCAGAGCAAGAGCTAGAGCAAGAGATAGAAAACCAAAGAGCTCCAAGATCTAAGGGATAATATGGTGTTCTTAGCCCAATGTTACTGTATAAAACATTAGAGTTAAGTGTAGCACTTGTAAAAGAACTATTGCCATAATCCCAGAGAGCCTAATCGAGTTGATTAGAGCTCAAGGAGACGTAGAGCAAGATATCGGGGTGAACTCTATATTATATTGTTGTCTCATGTGTTTGTTTTTACTGCTGCTCTAGCTAATGTTACATGCATTTGTATATCAGTTTAAGTACCTTCCCATATTAGCACAAACAACAGATTTTAAAGTAAATAATCAACTGAAAACAAATACAAGCATACACCCATATTTTCAAGCATTTCTTATTTCCACATTGGTTAATCAAATAGACTTGGGAAAATTTAAAGCTTTGGAAGTGGGAGAGGTTCTTGTAAATTAGACAAGAAGCCTAAGAGCCCCATTTTCAGATCATTTATGGTAGACACATTATTTTATTTCAATTATAGTCATGTAGATTACTTTATTTTATGAAGTTTTGCATTGAAATTTCTATGAGTTAAGTGATTTTTCTTATATGGAGTGGTACCTATGTGGAGATTTAACAACCCAGGCATCCACTGGGAATTGTAAGAAACACAGGGGCTCGAATCGGTAACTCTCAAAGAGTTTGGTTTTCTTTTTGTTTACAACACAGTGTAATTATATCCATTTACTTGTTTAGCTATAGAAGCTATTGAACATGTTGGACATCCCTATGATGTTGATGAATGGAACAATTTTTAAATTGATATTTAATTTCTGCTTATGTGGCATGCAAGTGATGAATCCATGTTCAATATGTTAGCAATAGAATGTTGTAATATTTATTGATTGAAAAATGGTCAAGTCTGATTCTACATATACATTTTCGGCACCTCGTCAACATGCAAGCCCTGATTAATAATTTAATATGTAGTAATTTAAGAAATTAAATTTCCCCACAGTAGTTGAGTAAATTTTCAATAGAATTCCAAAATTTTATTGTAAAAATTTGTTGTGATCAAAAACCCAACTCAAGAAAACACTAGATTTTCTTTTCTTTGGAGTATTCACTTGGACAGTGTGTTATATAGCATTGACTAGTCACAAGTGAGATGGTACAATATGCGCCCTTTACTAATTACTAATTATTTATCATTTTATTAATAATCATTGCTAATCAATTATTCATATTTAATGGTAACAGATAGTGGAGCTTTCGTTGCAGATAACTAGATGGTGATAAAGATCTAACATAACATAAATTAAAACACATATTCATTAAGGGAAAGTGTTGGGATATGTAACTCTTACCTATCTTATATATGATCATATTTGTGGTTGTTATGATTATTAGTTATTATTGGGTAGAATCTATCTTACAAAAAAAGTATTGATTTCTAAATATTTAAGAGATTATTGGAAAGTATTAATTTCTAAATATTTAAGAAATTATTCGATCTAATTAAATATGAGAGATTATCTACAATTATTTAACTCTTAAATTAGCAAGTGACTAAAATATTTTTTCAACTAATAATTTAGGTGAGAAAATATAATACCTTTATTATAAAATGAAATTTATATACTTATGTATGTATTATTATATTACTTTAATAAAACACTAAATATTTTATATTTTAATAAAATTTGCTTTACCAATCTTTTTTAGTGTAATATTACATATATAATATTTAAAAAGTTACCCACATATATATTAATAGAGTTACTTTTAAAAATTAATAAAAAAAGTTAATTTTTGTATTCAAATAGTTCAAGCAGTTCATAAATCTTCTTAGAACGCACTATAATGGTTGTGTTGTCATCAATTAGAACGCATTATATGTTATGATGGAGTGGGTTCACCGATTTTTCATATCCAATATAATTGCTAAGAGGAAATGACTTCTCACTATTCAAAACAACCATTATAATCCAAAGGAAATGACTTCTCACCATTCAAAACAACCATTATTACCGGATAAGGGATCAATAATAATCCAATTTTTACATAAGCATTGATGACAAAGTGGACTTAATAAGGGATCGATTATAATCCAATTTCTCCATAAGGATTGTGTTCAAAGGGATTGATGACAAATTGGACTTCTAATGAATGTCAATATTGTGTAAATAAAGCATATACATTGTTATTGAATATTCATGAATGAATATTTTAATTAGGTTAAATGTTTATATAAAGTATCTTTTTTAAATAAATAATACTGTAAGTTATGTTTTCAGAAAATATGGGTTCCTATGGGTTCGAGGATGGGTATGTTACTTTGTGAAATAGGATTATTGGGTATATTATTATTTATATATTGTATATTTTATAAATTATAATATATATGAATTTTAAAATCTTCTAACTTACCATAAGAAAAATAAATTATTTAAAGATTTAGAAATTTCAAATTTCATATTAAGTGGAAATTGCAATTTATATAATTGATGTGAATCATGATAATAAATATAAGAATTATAAGTATAAAAGTATTTTTCCATTGTCATACTACATTAAAAAAAATCCAAAGGAATTTCTAAATATGAAATAGTTTACACAAATTTCAAATTTTCAAAATTCCAAAAAAAATGAAACTGAACAATGAACAAGAATAGGCTTCCTTAATCCTAGTCATTAGTATCCATGTTATCAACATCACTAATATCTTCAGTCAACAAGCTCTCTAGAGAGGGGTCACTCTCATCTGGAGCTTCTTGCTTATCCTTAGTAATTGGAGGTAGCTCAATAAGACCCTCTGGTTGTATCTCCTCATCCACACATGTAGCAGCATCTGTATATTGGTCCCATCTCTTGAAAGGATCCTCCCTGTACCTTGGTTCCTTACGAGACATGAGACAAAGCGTATTGTGAATTTATACTAAGTTCTCAACTTTCTTTGATCCCAACCTATTTCTCTTCAATGAATGGATGAAAGCATATGTACTTCAATTCCTCTCATAAGTTGAGGAACTAGCTACCTGCCCAAGTAATCGTATGGAAAACCGTTAATGGAAAATTATTATGAGAAGAGTCAAGGAAATGTTAAGTATTTAAATTAAATTAATTAAATAATACAAAAACAAGATGATAAAATAACTACATGTCCAAGTAATCATATCGCAAATTGCTGCAACTCAAGAGCATCAACACCATGAGGCCATTGCCAGTCAATCAAATCCTTCTTCTTGCACCTATCAGTCAAAGCATCATGTGAACCAAAGACACCTCAGCCACATGAAAACTGGGAAAATTGAGTTCGTATCTCATAGGCCTCTTCTTTAGAAACATATAATTTTTTAATACTAGTATTAAACCCTTTCACCACCTCTCTATCTTGGGAAGGAGGTCTCCTTCCTGTTGCAGGATCATATCATTTTGGATTAACTACATAGGTTGCCATGTGAAGTGGAGTGTTTAGTTTATTCCCATGTATAAATGATTTCGACTATGGCCATAAAGAAGGATCATTCCTATCTTTGATGGATTCGATCCTTTTGCACATAGAGTCCATGTTCTCATAAATCTCATCTAAACATGGACCGTTTGTGTCAACATAGTGAAGAATATCACAAATTAGCTCTATAAACTCCACAACAAATTTGATATCAACCCAAAATTGATCATTAAAAATCAACCTCTTCACTGCTAGAGCTGCATTTGAGGTAGAAAGCCTCCACTGGTCCCGCATGTCACTAATAATTGTGGAAGCTAAAGCCTCCTTCGCCTTGACAAGTCAGCTAAGCAAATTGTAGTAAATTGCAAATCTAGTATCTGTTGGTTGAAGAAAATCTAATTTGGCATGCTTGAGGTGAATGGATTGTGAATGGTGGTGGTTTCATATAAACATATGAATTTTGCAACCATTATCAATTAACATCCAAATCCATTCAATTTTCTTGATGCCTTTCAATGCATTATCCAAAGAATGCACTGCACATTGCGCCTAGAAAATATGCCTACAGTGTATCAAGAAATCAGTAAATAAATTATTAGATTTGAATCTTTCAATTTTACATCTACAATGATTTATGATTCAATGAGTATAGAATAATATAAATATTTAAAAATCAGACTTATAATAAATAAAAGTAGATTTCCCACTAAGTTACTAACATGTACTCCTTTTGGACCATCATTCCTGCTACTTTGAAAACTGAAGCTGCATCAATAACAAATTGAACAACATTTGATGGCCCCACCTTAGCAATGGCTTCACATAATTGGGCTTTCAATAACAAAGTGTTCTTTTCTTGATGAGAAAAATCAATGGCCTTTAAAAAATATGGACCGGAAATGGAAGAGACAATGATGTTAATCAACAAATTGATTTGGATAATCAGTCCAACCATCCATAACAATGGAGCATCCATCTACACTCCAAGATGCTATCAATGTTGACATAATCTTCTCAAGATTTTCTTTCTCCTTGTCCACCAACACAATTCGGAGCTTCTCATAACTAGGTGCCTTATACCCCGGAGGTCCATCATTAATGGAATAGACCATTTGATCAAAATAGGGTGAATGAGTTGCATTGAAAGGAATGCCACATGAAAGATACATTTCTCTATTTCAAGATTGACACCCTCCCTACCTTTCACATCAAACGTGTCATAAAGGCCACAAAGTTTAGGTTTCTTACGTGCATGACTGGTAGTGTTTTTTGATGCTTTGGATGACACATGCTCATCACCAATTTTAACTTCAACTTATTCATAAGATGGTAATTCTTTCTCATTGGATCCATCATTTTCATCAACATTACGACATGGCTTTGAGATTTCCTTGCCTACCTTGCCACCAACACTTTGTTGCTCTCTTTGTGCCCTAGGGAGTCTAGTGGGATCATTTGGATCTCCAATGCAAGCATTAACACCCTTCCTTGGTATCTTCATAAAATGATCTTTAACTCTGGTATAAGTCACTTTCTAATCAAGATGAAATAAATTTCAATATATTGTTGTTGTCCCCCAACATGCTTTGGAGGATTTTTCTTTTCCACATATTTTCAAAGTGCATATTGTGGATTTGATAAAGACACCTTGATTTTGGAAATTAACTGAAATTCCAAATCTAAAAGCATTAGAAAAAAAGGAGTCTGAAGACTGAAAATCAAAAGGTTAAAGTTTAAATCTAAAAATTAAAACAAAGGTAGGAGAATACAGATTAGTAAAAATCAAAATCTTAAACTTTAAACTCTCAAGTTTAAATTTAAAGTTTTAACCAGGAAAGAAAACATACTTTTATTTCAAGCAAAAATTAGGTACATTCTTTATATCTTGAGAATGGTCATGAAATTAAAAAGACAGATGACCAAGCCGTCGTGTATCAACTTACTAGAATCTCATCGCTACAACAAGTGTTTATATTATATGAAGAATAGCGCACCCACTCCATGGAACAAACCCGTCTCAAGTTTTCAAAGTACTTGGTTCTTACAAGCCACACCTGGTATTTTCAGGTTTGTTTGAGAGGTACCTGTTTCAGCACCCGGAATATGTGGACAAAATCTTGGGATGGGTTTGCAAACCCCACCTTCACATATTGTGAGTAAATAAATATTTACATTCTCATTGTCAACTTTATGCATATATTTTAATATTTTTATATATAATTACATATTTAGTAATTTTTTTAAAGAACAAATCAGGGGAAAGCCCCAAATCGACAATGTATATTTTCTATTAATGAAAATATAACTTTTTATATAAATTCCCAAAAAACTTATATTTTCATTAATAGAAAATATACATCGTTGAATTGGGGCTTTCTCGTGATTTGTTCTTTAAAAACATTATTAAATATGCAATTTATATATAAACCTCTTAAAATATATACATAAAGTTTACAACGAGAATGTGTGTATTTATTTAAAAATGATTCACATGTCCATTTAATTTTCAACCAAAGTTTGTTAACATATGAGGCCTCTATGTTGTAGGCACAGTCCCAAAATTCCTATCAAAGGGTATGAATATGCATGAAACCTATAAGTGGTGGTAATCAAGATTAAAATAGGTCAAACAGTTATGATTGGTCTAGCCATAAGTTTACCCAATTACTGGAGTGAAGGTCTTACAAGTAGGATCATTAATTCATGAGGTTTCCCTACCTGAATCTGATTTTGTAGCAGCTTTGTAATGCTATAGCAGTCTGTTGATTTTGCAGTAGAGATTGTTGATTTCACAACATTAATTGTGTAATCACTTTCTAAAAACACACTCAAGGATAAAACAAGGCCCAATAGAAAATCAAAATTAAAATCACAACAACTATGTTGACGCACGCCATTCAATCCACTCAACTAATCAATAATATATTGAACTTTAACCAAATTAAATATTGTGAGAAAAGACATATACATAAATAAATAACTAGAAAAATAAATGTGTGTAAGCCTTACCTTAAGTGGGCGCAAACTACGAGGGTCTGGCTTATGTACAAAGCTAATTAGACACATGATTTCAGCAGGGAGAAGTATGCATCCATGACAAATATGTATTATCAAAATAATAACAAATTTTCTCAATTATCCTCAATCCATAAAGTTAATACATATTTATAGGCATCAAGGGGAGGAATCTCAACCCAACAAATAACAAACACTATTCAAATAATTTGCCTAATTTTCTAAATTTCGACCAGACATAGTTACATATTGTTTGGCATAAAGAGCCTTGGCAACCCATCGACAGATGTCTGACAAGGCATCTAAATCCCCAGTTTAATAAATCTTCAATACACTAAGCATTTTCCTCGGTTTGAACAAGATTAAGAGGAATAACGAATTCTTATGATTGGCTACAAGCAACAACTAAAAGAGATGCCAATATTAATTCATAACGAGGATGCCAATGCCCTAGAGAGATGCTCATTGGTTGCTACACTCTTTCAATACTTTTGTCTATTCATACGTGTCAAATCCAAACAATATATACTTATAAGTTATGCCTGCAGTCTCGAACAATAAGAGTTAGCAACTCCATTTATTTCATAGTATATATACATATAACTTTATAACAACAAGAACTCTTTAACTAACTTCTAGATTCTTCATAATGTAAAATAAAAAATTCAATGAGACATGCTATACCTTAATAGCTCATGGTAAGCATAGGCTTTAGAACATTTGGAAAGGAAAAAATGTAAGAAAGGGGAAATGATTTTGTAGTAAAAAGAGTTAATTTTGTAGAAAAAATGGTTCATTTTGTAGCTCAACGCACACTCTATTGATCATGATGCATGTCCTCATGGATCATCTTCCCCTCCTTCAGGAACTCTTGCATGTACACTACTCCAAGAATAGGTTGGATGGTTGAATTCACCCAAGTAATAATAATGAAGGCATTGTTCCAATTCTTTCTAGTGCTTCTGCGCTTTTAACTCATCCTAATTGATAGGGGCCTAATAGTTCATGGTTGGGCACCAAAGTGCTGGAAAGTGAAATATCAAACCTATCCAGTGAGCTTTGTATTTCTTCAAGGAATGGCAATAGAACTCAACCCCGTTTAGTACTAGACACATATATGGGTAACCCAACGTAAACTTTTGTTGGATGTACCATATAAGTGCATTCCACAAATCTTGAGCAATTAGTAAGACTTTACAAGTCTCATCCCTAGACACTTCTATGTACTCAGTGACAACCAATTGTTGGTTGTGTATAATGGTTATTTCATCCCCCGACTCCATCCTTAACTAATTAACACCATCGCAATTCAACCCTATCAGAGGGTATTCCTCTCTAACTACAAGATTCAAAGCTTCCTCCATTGTTGCATAAAAACTTTGGGATTTCTTCCATTGCGAGAAATTATTGATATAAGAAATAAGTGATCAAAGATGAATACACCCTACAAATGGGTTTGGTAACCACATCGAATTATCTGGTAAAATAAAATTAAAAATATACAACTCACACAACATATTTTGGTCAGAGTTGTTGACACACACATACATATCCATAAAATTGAGGTTACGAAATATGATAAGGTTGTCCTATTGTGCTCTATTGCAACTAAGAAATGACCTAATTCTCATTTAAATAGATGGAATAAACATGTGAAGGAATTCAGGAAGTAAACCCTTGCATAGCTAATTCGACTCCAACCTTTTTAAGATCCTCTTCCTTTAAGGATTTCTCCTTCCACTTTTTAATTTCATTACCCCTATATCGCAGGGACATGGTGAACCATATATTCTTAATTTTATCAATTACTTGTCAATGAGTCTCTTTGATAATCACCCCTATATCAAATAATTAATCCCTTTACCAACAAGAAAGATCAAGGTTAAGTAGTAAAACTTCATGAGTGTTAGATAAAATATCATCAAAGATAACATTAATAACATGGTGTGCCTATGTTGCACACCCCTATGAATATTGAGTGGCTTTGGCCTCAGTGCCTCAGTTTCATGAATTACCTTTAACAAAGCATCCATGTTATGCAATTTTGGTTTTAACCAATGTAATTTAGTTTTCAACCTTTGGTTTTGCAGCAAAATGCATTTATTTTGCTTTAGTAATGTATGATAAGAAATACTACAAAACCTAAAGGGTTTGGGAATCAAAACCTTACCTTTTGGTTTCTTCCCTTTGTCAGAAAAATGCATTTTCTTTTTTAGTAATGTATGATAAGCGGGACTACAAAACCTAAAGGGTTTGGGCATAAAAATCTTACCATTTGGTTTCTTCCCTTTCTCATTAAAAACTCTAACATGAAATTGCATCTCCTCCTGCAATGAAAAATCATCTTCACTATATAATGTTAAATTCCCAATACATGTTTCGTCGTCACCTGTAATATCACAGGGCTATCCTCGCTTTGTTTTCCCTTTCCTTTTTGGCATTCCCTATTAAGATAAGATTGTTTGTGGTTCGACGATGAAACAGAGTCCTTCTTTCCCTTAGCTACCATTTTATTCATGAGAGGCTACACAAATGCCCGCGGCTTCAACTTTCTGCCCTGTGAAAAAGGTCCCCACCAGGTTCAAAAATTGAACACGTAAAGCCTTCGGGCCTCTGCCGTCAGAGAATACGGAGGGAATTTTAAAGTCAAAAAAAATTTAAAATATGATTTTTGACATTTAAAAAAAAAATTGGAATAATATTTTAAAATTTTTTAAGAAGTGCTAACCTTTTTTAAAATTTTCATTTTTTTTAGAATTAAAATTTTAAAAATGTTGAATTTGGAGATTTCCTTCGTGTTAAAACTTAAATTTTGAGAAACTTCCATTTCAAAAATAACAGTTTCTTTCATTCTGAGTTGTTTTTACTAATTGAATTTTTATTATTTATTATGCCAAAATTACCTTTTCATACACATTTGGCAGTTTCTAAGTTGCTACCATTTAAAAAACAACAGTTTCTTTTTGAATTGTTTTTTCTAATTATGCATATGATTCAAGTTTTTATTAATTATTATTATTTCACAATTACCCTTTGATACGATTTCATTTGGTAGTTTCAATTGAGAGCCGTTTGACAATGATTTAAGCTGGAGAGGAGATTCAGCAAACCCCTGTCAAGCTTGGAGAGGAACGCATTCCTGGATTTTATTTGTTTGCGGATTCCCAATTCCTGGTATGTTTTCATATTCCTAATTTCTCAATGAATTACTTGTATCAGTGTTATCAATGTTAGTAAATGTGCTAGTTAGTAGTGACTTGGACAATAATGACTCCAACATAGGGCAGCACAAGTCTATCCTGTGATGGTGCGTATCATGTGATCATTGCCGTCCAGGCATATATATCACTATGGAGTATCTAAAAGAGCTTCCGAAACTCGTTTGGATTCCCTAATTTTGAATATTCCGCTATCATGACAGTCCAAAAGATTACATCTGGTTAGGATATTTTGTCAAACACTTCGTGCGCAATTCTTATGAACCCACATTTTGCATAAGCGTCTAATAAAGAATTAGCCACAACAGCATCAGACTGAAATCCGCTGCTTGTGATTTCCTGATGCATATGCAAATTTTCGATTCCTGTGTTGATTTCGCTGGATCTGCCTGCATATGAAATAAAGCCTTTATTTTGTTTTTCACGGTAGAAACCCACAGGGTAAATATAATTAGGACAATAAAATTGTATGGTACTGGAAGCTAGTTTGAATTTATCAATAGATGAAGAATCCTGGATATTTTTATATTAATAGATTGCATAGCTAGAAAATCCATCAACATATATGCTCATACAAAAAACGTAATATTCAATAACATTAATGGTCATCGATTGGCACCATTGATTCGAAGTTGGAACCAATACTCGTAGGCTTTCAACGAGTTTTACTTGCTTAGATGCTTCTGCGCGTAGAAAGCATAGTTCACAAACTAATTTTCGATTTTTAATAGATTTTGGGATTGTTTTGGAGGATCCTAGTTGCTGCCTAGTTGCAGAGACGCCAGCTTGGCACAGGCTGGAAGAACACTAGCGAAGGTGAATTCATTGGGTTGCAAATGGGCTCGATGCATTTCACCAACGAGTGATAGTGCCTCCTCAACTCTATAGAGATTGCAGATTTATGAATATTTTCAAATCTCGAGCAAGAACTTACTCCTCCCCATTTCAGATCCAAAATCTATAATCGATATAAACTTAAGTGATCCCAGATGCGATTTTATTTTAGACAAACTCCGTATTCTTTCGTTCATAGCCTTCATCATTCAATATTGCCGAGTTTCATATTTGAATTTGATGTTAAATCAAAGAATATCCGATCATTTCAGAGATCTTTGCACAATTTCCCAATTTCAAATGCGAAAGCTTTCACCAAAATTCATTTATGCACTGTTGGTTTAAAGCAGGTAAACCTATCGAGTCGGCTGGTAAACCAATGGAGTTTACATCTATTGATCAGTGTCGTTCATGCTTCCATTCAACTGCCCTAAGCTTGAGTTTTGTGTAATGCTTTTCTTAGCTGTATTCACCAATCTTTCACGGACCAGTCGTTGTTTCAAAGTAGCTAAACCTTTTGTGTGCATGGGTGATTGAGTAATAACGCCATTTGAAGGAGGTATATCCCAAAAAGGCAGATCATAATGGAGGTATATCCTCAAGTTGAATTTCCTTTGCTAAGCAAGTTGAGATGCCACACTGTGGTCAAAATAGTAAATGAAAACTATCATTGTGGCTGGAATAAATTCACCGATAATGCATAGCAATGGTACATCCAACATTTCCTTAATTATTGTCCAATTGTCATAAGCACCAGGTGACATGGCCTGTTGGTATATATGATACTCCAAATTCCAATCCAAACAAGAACCATCGAAGGGACTCCATAATTCGCAATGAGACCTCGCAACCAACCTATCCCATAACGCTATGACCTTTGCAATTCGGCAATCTGTTAAATAGAATCCCAAACGATATAACCAATGCAAACGTTCTATTTCTGGAATGCCAGGGAAATTGGAATGGTAAATTGTTCAAGTTTTGGATTGTCCATTTTTGGGACCCGAAATTCATCCACAGCACCAACAGGAACTGTCTGTAGTATCGACCCTGACCAAGTTGCCCCTCTTCTGGAGTTTCTGACAGGTTTCTTCACACTGTAAACCAATCCCCGAGCCTTTCGAAGGCAATCCTCTCCATTGCAATGTATTGAATATATACCAATATGTCCTAGAATTGGTTCATTGTCCTGTATGCCTCAACTTCGGCTCATGGTCCAGGACTTTGGTTGCTTCAGTTTTGGACTGTATGACGTCTCAGCATGGTTAGGTTAATTCTATATGTGCAAATTCTGCAAAATGTCACTGCTCTGCTGTAAAAAATTCTTCCTGTAACAGAGAATATTGTAACAGCTTTCTGATTTGTACACCTCAGCTATGCCCACCATTGATTTACCTTCATACTTCATTCTAGGTACTCTTCGTGTAACAGAGGATATTGTAACTACTTTCTAATTTGTACACCTCAGCTATGTCCACCATTGATTTACCTTTATACTTCATTCTAGGTATTAAAACCACGCTGCAAAGTTGGTTTTGTCGCAAATGAGGCTTTTCTATGGTTACTATAAATTGATGAGAATAATTGTTGTTTGTATAGAGTGTGGGTAATTGCTGTTGGGGATGGTTTTGTCTGTTAGTGCAGACTAGGCACCCATTCCTCAATTATTATGGCATTAATGTTATATGAGGACCGAACATGGTTTTTCGGGGCAGACAGCGAGATTTATACTTTGTTTTATAATTTCTGAGTTGGATCTTGTCTGGACTCTGAACCACCATGTATTTTCTCAACTATAATCATCTTAAAATTGCAATACAATCCTCTACGAATTGCAGGCTTCCTTGTTCGCCAAAATTAGAGTGGAATTTGCTGTTTTTTTTTTCCAAAACCAAAATCTCAGTTGATTCGACTTTGGGCATGTGATGTATTTACGATATTTCGAATATAGATGTGCATTTAATTTATGCTGCTATTGCAAATAATGTATGAACTCTACTTTCCATCCTTCAAATTTTCAATCTTCAATTTGAAGAAAATTTTTGGTCTTTAAAATTTCCATACTCATTTTAGTTTAGACACATAATTCATACATTTAGTTAATTCAATTTAAATGCAAAAACACCTCATTCTCCTAGTTGCAATTAAGCTTAATTTATTCAATTTATAAGAATTAATAATAATTTCAAATGAGTAGCCATTATTTTGCTCATACATTTGTGTTGACTATGAATGTATGCTCTAAAACATAATATCCCAAAGTCTAATTGGTGAACGGGGACCAAAGCGATACATTGATTGAATTAATAATAGCACAATATAAGAGATTTAAATGGACCAAACATTGAAAGATTATCAATTTCATTAACATTGTATCCCAAGTGAATTATGTATCCCAAACTCTAATTCATGAAGCTAGACCAAAGTGATACATAGATTGATTTAATAATAGCACAATATAAGATATTTAAGGGGAACAAAAATTGAAAGATTATCAATTTCATTGCCAAATTAAGTTAAGGGTTAAAGTGATTTACAATCAATTGTCTCCATATAACTTATTTTAACATAAAGTTTAGT
>APFE031594378.1:1686-22804 GCA_000404065.3 Pinus taeda | reverse complement strand
AGCCTTGAGAAATATTATGAAGATGATAATTTCATGGATGATGAGATCATGGAAGCCCTATATGAAAATCCATTTTAGCAGCATAGAGACGATCATGAAAATTTGTAGCAGGATCAAGATTTTAGTGTGGTAGAAGATGAAGGAATTTTGCATCTTGACAGTGAACAGGAATTATATGAAATGGATCAGCAATATGAGGAAAGTTTGTATACTCCTTCACTTGAAATCAATGAAGAAAATCACTGTTTGAGCAAAAGAAAACAAAAGGTATTGTCTCCTTTGCCTGGAGATGAGATAGATCTACTTCTGAAGGGTCTTGTTTGAGCCTAAGGTAGATTTGAGTGCTAACAACTCTCATGGATTTTAATTTTAGGGTTTGAACCTTCGTAGAAACCAAATTATAGTGAAAATTCCACTATGACCTATTTGATATTGAATTTTGGAGCTTGCAAAAACCTTAAATTCCTTAAATCATATCTCTGAATATATAGTGAGACAAGATCTGAAATTGGGACTCAAGGTTCAGAATTATTTCAACTCAAATGGATTTGTGTTTTAGCTTCTAAAACTTCATAGCAAAAAAGTTATAGTGAAAATTCCATGATGATCTGTTTGGAGTAACGAAACCCTAGAATCCAAAGCTCTGATACCAAGTGTTATGAAACCAGCTCACAAAAAAATAGAAAAGATAGATCAATGCCTTAGAATTCATCCTCTTCGAGGAGGAAACCTCCTTTACATTAACAAATGAATAATTCTTGGATGATACAAATGACAAGACCTTGTTTCTATATATAGCAGTCTAAGGTGTCATAATATAATCAGAGCTGACATAACAATAATAATGTAAGGGCACAATAATAACAATAGTGGGCTTCTATGGGTTACAATAATAACAATATGGGGACTACATGGGCACAACAATATAATAAGGGGTTTGTACTAATAATAATAAGGGGTTACACTAGTAGTATAGGGACCTAATAGGGTGAGGTTGGTTTCTTGAAAATGGATCAACACTCTTTCTAAATTCTTTAAGGCTTCTTCAAATGTGTCTCCTTAGACAGTAAAGTCATCCATGTAAAATTTGACACAATCATGGGTTAAATCTAAGAATATACCAAGAACAACTCGTTGGAAGGTAGTTGGAGCATTACACAACCCAAAGGGAATTACTTAATATGCATATCTACCCCATGGGCAAGTGAAGGTACTATTTTCTTGGTCTTTAAGATCCACTTGAATCTGGTTGTAGCCACTTAACCCATCCATAAAAGAGAAACATTTCTTCCCAACCAGAGTATCCAGGACTTGGTCGATAAAGGGTAATGGAAAGTAATATTTTAAAGTAAACTTGTTTAATTCGTGATATTCAACACATATTTACCATTTTCCACTTTTGTTGGGAATAATTACCAAATTGAAAACCCATTTTCTATCAAAAGTAGGATAGATAAAGTAAGCATTTAGTAGTTTTTGTAACTCTTCTTTCACAATGTCCTTCAGATCATGATTCATCCTCGTCTAAGGTTGTCTGATAGGTCAGGCATCCTCTCTTAAATAAATAGTATGAGCGATTAGGTTAGGATATATACCCTTCATATCAATATAGTCCTAATCCAATGAAATGTTGGTTTTCAAAATTACTTCCATCAATTTCTTTTGTTGGGAAGGTTCTAAATGGGCATTGATATTAAGAGTTTTTTAAGGATAGATTTTGATGGCCTGGGTCTGATCATTAATATCTGATGTGTTGGCTTTATAGCTAATGTGTTGTCCTTGATGAAAACATACTTGATAAATATTTCAACATTACAGTAGTAGGATGATTACATAGCCTAATACAAATGTGATAGAGAGAATGAACAAAGGAATATCAGTTCAGAGACAGAGGAATGATAAAGGTGAAATTTGGGAAAGTATACGTGATTCCTATTACAATTTTGTGTACATATGTGGGCATGGTGAAGCAAATTCGTGTACATATTCCGCACCATGGTAATTGGAATATCATGGTTCATTACCATGGTATTGGCCCATAGTATTGAGCGTGATAATGGATATTTGATCCCATCAAAGAATATGATCAACATTATTAAGGGATTGGTCTAAGGTATGGGCTAAGGCCTAAGATATATAAGGATATGGAGATCAAGTGTTAGAATGTGCAATTTATGGGTTATTGATGAATAATTTGATCTGAAATAGGTATGCACCATTGAGAATGGAGGAGGTTCATATCTGATAGATCTAAAATCATAGTAGAGACTAATGAATATGACTGATATTTATTATTATGACTAAAAATGATAGATCTGTGGTGGTAATGATACTCCAACATGAATGTGTGACAGTAAGTTTTGTGGAGTGTGTGTTGTGGTTGAAGTGGAGGAATGATTTAGTGATTACAGATTTATATGTGGGTTTGTCTATGAGATTTCACTTACATACATGAATCTACTTCTAGGTAGTCATATATACATTCTACAAAAGTTCAGAATCTGTACACAGGTGTCAAACATGAGAAGTGCGTACATACGTAGATATTCTTTGTAATAATCACGTATGCATGCTAGGGTTTTCAATATAAGTTGATGATGATGGTTGACCTGTTCTGTTATGTTTTTTCTTGTCTATAATTGAAGTCTCTCTTATGATAATTTGTCTCTGATAATACTGGTTAAGTTAACTTGATTATGGAATAGAATGTTTCTTAGTGATAAATCTACTTTGTGTTGATCTGTATTCGGTTCAATGATCTGTGATGGGTTCAGTATGTGATTCAGTGATTGATTCAATGTGACAATGATTCATACTCAATTGCTCAGTGTTTTGAGATCTATACATGGGTACTCTTAAGGAGAAGTGCGTACATACATGGGCATGATTCATAAAAGTAACGTATACATTCTAACATATGATTGAACAAGGTTTCCAGTGATAGGATATGATTTATGTGATGAACATTATGTGGTATGTTATTTTGATAAATGGGTGTACAATGATATGGGTTGATATAGTTTCTTTGGTTTACTGAGATTCAATGATTGGTTTGTTAATGTTGATTGAATGAGTTCATTCAGTGATTGATTTGATTGGTTAAGTAATTGAGTGATTTGATACAATGATTTGTTTCAGAATTATCATTTGATATTGGGCTTAAATGATGGAAGTAGGTCCAATATGAAAATATGATGAAAACTGGCGTACAAGTTTTAATGTTTTGAGTGAGGTGGATCCAGTATGAAATATTATGAAAAGTGGTCCACATAGGTGTTGAGGGTTGGAGCCTTGTGTGAGGGAGTCAAAGCTTTCTTCTAGTGGTAGTTGTGAAATATTTTTAGGGGGTTGGAGCTCCCTTCCAGTGGGTGTCGTAAACGAGATCAAGGGGTTGGATCTCCCTTCCAATGGGTGATGGAGAACGAGAGAAAGTTGTAGCCTTATGCAAGTGGGTTCCTATGTACTGATATGAGTCTGCGTCAATACAAGATTGTAAGATTTTTTATTTATAATAAAATAAGAAGAAAGAGATTATGACAATGGTGGTTTTCTCCCACATTGGGTTTCCACCTAAAAATCTTGGTGTCCTCATGTGTTCTTGTGTTTCTTATGTGTGATGTTTTATTCTATTTTTATTGTTCATGGTTACTATTTAATTAATGTCTAATGAAGTAATGATGCACTGGTTCAAGTTGAACAAATGATGAAATAAATGAAAAGTTAATTAACTAGATATAGGCTATTTGTCTTCATCACAATCATGTACATACATTGGTTTACTTAATGACATTAGCATACATAAATCAAAACAAGAAATTGGAAAGTTTAATTGAGTTTAAAATATTGATACATCCCTCCCACTCAGAATTTTTCCCAACAATTGGTATGAAATCAGGTCCCTGAGTAGAAGCTTGATCACTTAAGCGAGATTTCTCAAGATGAGTAGTTAAGAAGGAGTATTTTATACCAGGCCACCTTTATTTAATGGAACTAACTTTATCTTTTGGAAAGTCAAAATGAGGGCATATTTACAGGCACTTGGAATAGATGTATGGGAAATTGTTGAAGGTGGATATCAGTATCCAACCTCTATTCCCAAAGATACTGCAGGGAAGAAACAATATAAAATCAATACAAAAGTTGTAAATGACATCTTGGGAAGTATGGCCAGTCTGAATTTGTGAAAGTCATGTAGCTGAACACCAGAAAGCAAATGTGGGATAATCTTATCCAAAGTTATGAAGGTGACACCAAGGTAAAAATTGCTAAACTTCAAACATTTAGAATTCAGTATGAGACACTTAAAATGCATGATGATGAAAGCATTACATAATTTTTCCTTAGAGTAGACGAGATTGTTAGCTCAATGAGAAATCTCGATGATGAAATAAAGGATGTTATTATTGTTGAAAATACTTTTAGATCACTAACTCTGAAGTTCGATTCCAAATTCTTTGTTATTGAAGAAATGCAGGATTTGAAGATTCTCAATGTTGAACAACTCCATGGGATCCTAATATCTTTAGATATGAGAAAAAGAGGTCCATCGGACATGAGAGAAGCATATTTTAAAGCTACATATAAAGGGAAAGATAAGGACTCACTCAATAATACAAGCAACATATCATATGAGGAAGAAGAAAACTTCATGAGGAAATTGCAAGTAGGAACTGGAAAATTCAGAGGTAAACTTCCCATTAAATGTTTTGCTTATGGAAGAGTCAGCCATTATGTATCCAAATGTCCATATAGAGAAAATCATAAAGAGAATGGAAAGAATGTTTCTAGAAAAAAGTTTTCTGGTAAGAAAATCTTTTACTCTAATGAAGATAGGCATAGCACATCCAATAACCAGGAAAATTCATGTTCATATTCTAACTGTCACTATCGAGCACGTATGGCTCTTGAATATCATTCTATTAATGAATCAGATAGTTTTGAAGTAGATGGCTTAATGAGAGCATTGAAAGAGAATGATAAACTCAAGAATGCAAAAAAAGAAGTGGAAACAAAAAGAAATAGTATGGTGAAGGAATTAAACTTGCTAAATATGGAATTAGAAGCAACCAGTAGAAGAACAGAAAGCATGAGAAGACAACTTCAAGAAAAAAAGAAACATTGTGAGACATTATAATCTGAAGTTGTGACCATAAAGAAATAATATGAGAATATCAAAAAATGGGTAAAGGAATATGAATCTCTAGAGAATATTATTAATGAACAATGCTCTCCTCAAATAAAAATTGGCATTGGGTACAATCGCATGGATTTGCATACACAATGTGATAGTGTTATTCAAAGGAAAACTAAATCAAGTCACACATCTGAAAGAAATTCTCCTAGATCAAGGTCAAGATTAGTCCCTAGGAAAAAAGGATTGTTTTATGGATATTGTTTCTCGTGTAACTCATTTTGGCATAAGGCCAATTATTGGAGGTCAAATATTTGGAACAGAACCAAGAGATGGAATAAGTTCGAGCACATAACCAGAAATTGCAAGCAGATTTGGAGGAAGAAGGATCATCAATCAGAAACATAGGAAAGATTGACCCTACTGCAATCAATTGCTCTTAAATCCTACTTCCCATAGTGACTACATAAGTGATGTGCGGTACATGACCTCATGAAGAGCAGGTGATGATTATTAGATCCATGGGATCAAGTGATGTATGATCTCAGGGGGAGCTATGCATATGTATATCTTGATAATGATTCCCTATGTTGTTTTCATATTCATTTGGTATTAGTGACATTGAATTTGATGTAGTAACAATGAACAAAAACATACAGTAGAGGATCAAAGGGAGTTGTGGCTATGAAATTTCAGCATTTTACTTTCTGTACGCGGATTTTATGAAGGGTCATTGCGTATATACGCTCTTTTTGATCTAGACAGTCACATATGTTTCTCTGATATGAATAAACAGTGGGATAGACTAGTGGAGAGGTTTTTATATGTTTCATTAAGTTAGTATTTGGCTTTCTAGTTCTGACATTGGTTGCTTACAATTTGTTGATGCTCAGATACTACTTAGATGTGGTTGATGAGCCCAAAATGGGTAATTATATAGGCTCATTCTGCCTCTTATTTCGACTTAATCCATCATTCTCATTAGTTTTTTGCATCTTTTTGAATATATTTATGCTAATAGAGTGAATTAAGTTAGTCACTTTGCCATGTAGTCTAATGTGTGTTTTATGCAAATTTTTTGGACAATTTTGCACAAAGACCAGGAATTTATGAGAAAATGATAGCCAAACTCGAGGAAAACAGGGAAGAGGACTCATAGGGGGGTGTCTCCTTCATTATTGACCCCTTTCCTTAAATCCTCCATCAGCAACTTGGAGCACAAAGGCCCACATTGATGATTCTAAGGGGCAGTCGAGCAAGTCAAGTAGGGCTACTGTTTATCTTCAGTTCTAGGAAGCCGAGTTCCTTGATTTTAGAAGGACTGTTGGAAGTCCCCATTTATATAAATAAGAAGGCTTAGAGCCTCAGTATTTTAGCCAATTATGAGTAGATTTTTGTACTTTTTTGCAGCACTGTGTTCAGCTCATTTTCGAGTTCTTTTTTAGAACAGATTATGTAATGTTACTGCTATTTTGGATAATGGAGATGAAATAGCTTTTGAGCCAGCACTGATCTCTTTTAGAGGGTTGAAGCTCTTGGGTTAGGGTCCAACTCAAGCTACCCAGTACCTCCTTCTACGTACTTATATGCTTTTGTTTCAATTCATGAGTTAATTTTTGTTGCATAAATTCATTTTACTTTGTTAGATTAGGTTGATTTTGATGGTTAGTATAGTTTTTTTTTTTTTGTTTCAAGTTGCTTAAGTAAGTTAATACAATGATAGAAAAAGATCCAAAAAGGCCAACAGTAGGCCTTGTAAGTTAATACAATGATAGAAAAAGATCCAAAAAGGCCAACAATAAGCCTTGATCTCCTTTCTCCCTTCCTGGGACTATGATTTGACGTCAAGGCACTACTGCTGCCACCAAAAACACAATTTTTGCTTAGATAATTTCCTATTCTTTTTCCATAGTTCTCTCGCATGCTTTTCTGTTCATAAGGTACTGTTCAATGTTTTTTGTTTTTAGGTCAGAAATTAGGTCAAGCTAGAGAAATTTCAGTTTTTAGTTCTTTCTTTGGTCAGTTTTGATAAGTAAATGTGTAGATCACTTGCAGGACATCTCAGCTCACCATACATCCATAGAACAGCCATCACCAACCCACTTCTCATAGATTTCCCAACTCATTCACGACATTTCACCAATCTGCCCTAATTTCTGCATTTTTTCATAAAGCTGCTTTCTTGCCATTTGAACAAATCCAACCATCACATTCGTTCTTAATCCCCCTTGACAAGTTCTAGACACCTCAACACCTTAATCTAGCCTTTAGTTCCCCTTTTCCATCATTTTGCCACCTTCAAAACTCCAAAAATAGCTCTCAGCCTCCTCCTGTAAATCCCCTGCAACCTCCTGAAAAATTTCCTGTGACTAATTTTTTGAAGTCCAATCATTATGGAAGTCTCTAGAAGGGTACTAAGGGCTTCTTAGGACCTCTCCACACCTTCCTCTACCTCTACAACAACCAAATCTATCTTCCTTTGCCACCAAACCTCTGCACAGTCACAACCAGATAAATCACAAGCATAATAATTTCACATAAAAACACTCAGAAGTACAAAAATATGATTTCTTCTCATTTCCCTTCAGAAGTAGCTTGAATAAATGCAATTTACCTTTTCAATAGTCAATGACCCTCATTTCATTAGTTTCCATCTCTTTTCTTACAAAAGTAGGGTTAGTGGGTAAACTAGGGTTTTCTAGGGTTTGCTAGGGTTTGCTATGGTTTGCGTTTCATTTCAGTTTTCATTCTCTTTCTGAAAATAGAATAGTCCCTGTAGAGTTATTTTCCTTTCGTCACAGTTAAAAGCGTCTTCTGGGAAATCATAGAAGTTTGCTTAAGCTCCTGGTGAACTTGCGCCAACTGACCAAGGGACAACCTATAATAAGAGCTAGTACTTATGCATACAACATCGTCTCTTCCAAGTTTTTTACAAACTACTGGGTTGATAAAAGTAAAGAAGGAAGCCCCAGGAGTTGCAACATTATTTTTGCAATACTGGAGCCCACCATATTTTTGGCATCGTTGCTAGGGAAGCGTTAGAGTATTTTGTGATTACTGCTTTTCTTCTATTTTCTACTGCAACATTCTGCTAGGTAGTTTATTGCAGCAAAAGTAGAGTAGTTGTTTCATTTCAATTTTTCAATTTCAATTCTGCAAAAGTAGATTAGGCATTTCTTTCTTTCATTTCAATTCTGCAATTTCATTTCAGCAAGCGTAGATTATGCATTTCCTTCTTTCATTTCAATTCTGCAATTTCCATTCCAACACAGTAGATTAGTCATCTCCTGCTTTCATTTCAATTCTGCAATTTCATTTCAACAAGATTCGTTTCAGTTAGTTGCAATTTGTTGTGCAATCCATTTTAGTTTTGCAGGTACAAGCAGAAAAAACAAAAATCACCCAAAACGAGATTTCCTTTCATGCCTCGTAGGAACAGAGACAATTCAGGAAAATTCCAACCCAACACCCCCACCACATCACTAAGTCACCCTTCTCTCTTCTTTGGTGGCAGTGATCCAAAAGAACCTATAGGTGAACCTCTAGAGATATACGAAGATCCTATAATAGAAGAAGAACAAGAACCATTCTTCCTGAGACCATGGCTAAAAACAGAAACGTTAGAGGAAATGGGGAAAGAATAGAAGGTGCCTTTCCTATCTGGGAGAACAATAGAGATACTAAAATGAAAAATATAAGTCCTTCAGCCTTACCTCACTTCCATGGATTGAAGACCGAAGATCGTGATACCTTCTTGTTTGAATTTATTGTTCTTTGTCGAACCTATGACTATGCAGAAGAAGAGCAAAAGTTGATACTGTTTCCTTCTACCCTCAAGCATGCAACATTGCGCTAGTTCATGGGGTTACCTGGAAACAACATCACCACCTAGGCTCAGATGCAACAAGCCTTTAACAACAAATATCTGGACTACTATAGATCAAAGGATACCAAGTAAGAAATCTTTTGAATGACCATGGGAAGTGATGAGTGCTTAGAAGACTATGAAGAGAGGTTTCGACTCAGTTATAAAAGGGCCAGGTGCACACTTGACCCCGAATCTCTAAAGTTGGTCCTACTCAGAGGAGTCCCTGAAGACCTTCTAGATACCCTCCATTTGTTGGCTGGGGGAGACATCTACCAACTACCTTATGATGACATAAATACTGTGTTTAGAAACCATTCTAGGTCAGCCAAAAAGAGAGGTAGGGGAGTTAACCTTTAGCCAGTACATCCTCATCCAGTTCATCGCTTAGAAGCAAACTTGAGAATCAGCTGGAAGATTTCAAGAGCGAGATGAGGCAGAATCTTTCCATGCAAATGGATACCTTGCATATCAAAAGGAAACAAGAGGAAGCTGAGAGGGCTTTGGCCATCTTTTGTCCCATGTGCACTAGAAAGCATCCTAGGAACGGATGTCCATTGGACCCTATAGAAGTGTGTTCAGTCTGTGAAGAAGACCATTCTACGAATCAGTTCCCTTCCTTGCCCGAACTTAAAGCTACATATCAGGGGGTCAAAGGAGCCACTGAACCACTCTATTTCATGAACCAAAGGAGGCCACATGGGCCTAGACCTTACTAGCAGGGAATGCAAGGGACATCCTAGACCTATTACAACCCCAATCAAGCCACTTCCATGCCTTCTTGGGGTCCCCCTGCTCATCCTTCCTGGTCCACACCCCCTCCTTGGTTGTATCCACCTCAATACCAGGCTATGCCAGTTGCTCATTCGTTTCACTCTTATGCTCAGCCATAGCCTCAGTGGAATGCGCCACATCAGGGGTGGAGGCCCCAGTACAACACTCCTCCCACACTTTTTCCTCCACCACGTGTTCAACCACAACCATTACCTCCTGCTCCACCAAAGCAACCTCAAATACCTACTCAACCAAACCCGAATCCCAATAACGGATAGGCCCAACGGGTATATAGTGGAGAAACATCATGCCCAACCTATGTTGTGGAAATTTAGGAGATTAACCTACGATCTGGGAAGGTTATCCCAGATAACCAACCTCCCTCTAAGGAGGATGACGAAGAAAAATAGGAAAGTTAACCAAAAGCTATTCCACACTTTCCTGAGAGATTAACTGGAACCACTCAACCGACCCCAGAAGAAATTGAACTTCTGGGAGAATTGAAACAATTATGTGTAAAAATACCACTTCTCCAAGCCATAAAGGATGTGCCTATATACAAAAAGATGATCAAGGAGAAGTGCTTCAGGCACCTAGGCAGACGCAAGAGAGATGCTCCAACTATCAATGTCATAGGACAACCGTCCAACCTGATGTTGGGGCAGGTAATATGTCCAAAATATCTAGACCTTGGAAGTCCTATAGTCGATTCCACATCAATGGCACTGTAATCCCCCATACCCTGATTGATCTTGGGGCTGCCATTAATGTGATGACCAAGGACACTATGCTCAAGATCAACCTTAAGGGCTCCCTGAGAAAGACCACAACAATATTACAATTAGCAGACCACTCCACCATGACCCCAGAGGGGATTTTGGAAGATGTAATGGTCTCCATCGATTCTTGGGAGTACCCTGCTGATTTCCTGGTTCTCCAACCAAAGGCAAATCTCACTGCATATCCTCTCATCCTAAGAAGACCTTGGTTGGCTACTATAGATGCCTACATTAGTTGTCAAGCTAGGAACATGACAATCAAGAATGGGCATATGTCCAAGCAGCTAGTCCTATATCCTCCTGCCCAAACTTTGTTAGAACATAATTTACCTTTCTCATTGGAGGAGGAAGATGAGGATGAAGTCTATTTCGCACCATTGTGTACAATAGAAGCTACCGTGGGGGGCCCACAAACCGAGGATGATCTTATTGAAAGCTTGACTCGAAATCCACCCCCCAGTGTGTTTCCATTAGAAGAGTTGGTGGAAGAAACCCAAACCAATCCTTTAGTTGATCTTTGTGTGGCTGATCTGACCTCTCTCCGAGTTAGGAACGTAGAATTTGGCCTAGAAAGAACCTTGAATATCAACTCATCCCTATCCACCTCTGAGAAGAAAAGCACTGTGTAGCTTATTGAAAAACCACTTGGATGCTTTTGCTTGGAGCTATAAGGAGATGACGAGAGTCCACCCTTCAGTTTGTACTCATCACATTTACATTAAAGAAGATTGTAAACCAGTCAAGCAGCCTTAAGGGAGGATGAATCCAGCCCATAAGGACATTGTCAAAGAAGAACTGAAAAAGTTGTTGGATGCAGGATTCACCTACCCCATCTCCGACAGCGAATGGGTCTCTCCTTTGGTTCTAGTGCTAAAGAAAAATGGGAAGTGGAGAATCTATGTTGATTATCGGGAACTAAACAAGGCCACCAAGAAGGACCATTTCCATTTTCCTTTCATAGATCAAGTGTTAGATGGCATGGCATGGAAGAATTTATTCTCCTTCCTAGATGGGTTTAGAGGGTACAACCAGATCCAAATCAACCCGGAAGACCAAGATAAGAGCACTTTCACTTGTCCTTGGGTACTTTTGCATACCGGGTCCTTCCCTTCAGATTATGCAATGCTCCTGTCGTTTTCGAGAGAGCAGTACGGAGTATATTTGCTGAACTAGTTCATGATTAAGTGGAAATCTATATGGATGACTTTACCCCTTATGGTTCTAACTTCTAGGAAGTTTTGACTAACTTGGGAAAATTTTTAGCCAAGTGCATTGAAATGAACCTGTCCCTCAGTCTTAAAAAATGCGAATTCCTGATGACTGAAGGTACCATGCTAGGTCATACAATTTCTCAGTAAGGATTACAGGTGGATCCCAACAAAATTATCATCATCCAAAGGGTTCCACCTCCTAAAGAGGTAAGAGATGTTTGGAGTTTCCTAAGCTTAGCAGGGTATTATAGAAGATTCATTAAGGATTTTAGTAAACTGGTGACTGCCCCAATTTTGAGAGGTCCAAACTGAGCCCTACCTTTCCACATTCATACAGATGTCTTGAACAAAGCGATAGGAGTAACCCATTCCCTAAATAAGTTCAGACACTACATCACCAGCTATCAAGCATTTATACACACTGATCATACTACAATTAGGTATTTAATGAACAAACCAGACGTAAATGCTCGTATTATTAGATGGTTACTTTTATTGCAGCAATTTGATTTAACCAATGCTGATAAGCTGGGTAAGGAAAATGTTGTTGCTAATTTTCTGTCTAGATTAGATCTGCTTGCAGGTGAAGAAGGAATGGTGGATGATCAAATGCCATATGAACACTTATTTTCTATCTCAGTACTCTCCCCATGGTTTGCTGATATAGTAAATTACTTGGTTTCAACACAGTTTCTGCCACACCTATCCTCAAAAGAGAAAAGAAAGTTCGTGAGGAAAATTGCCCCATTCACCTGGATTGGGGGCAATCTATTCTGACTTGGCCTAGATCAGATTTTGAGGCGATGTGTCAGGGAGTAGGAAGTTTTTGACATTCTTCTAACCTGTCATGATGGGCCCTGTGGGGGCCATTTTGCAGCAAAAAGGACCACCTTCAAAATTTTGCAAGTAGGTTACTATTGGTCCACTCTTCATCAAGATGTCAAGAGATATATCAGCTAGTGTGACTGATGTCAAAGGATGGGGAAACCTACTCCAAAGGATGAAATTCCCTTGCAACCTCAAGTGACTTTTGAGCCATTTGAGAAATAGGGCATGGACTTTCTGGGTCCCATCAACCCTCCTTCAAAACAAAAATCTTACATCATCGTGTGCACTAATTATCTGAAAAAATGGGTAGAAACAAAGGCGATCAAGGTAGAAACAGAAGAAAAAGTAGCTGAGTTTTCAAATAAAATATCTTCTACAAGTTTGGCTATCCAAGAGAAATAGTCACAGATCAAGGGAGTTTGTTTACATCCAATCTGATTGAATACCTGTTCACACACCACAAAATTAAGCATAGAACTTCCACCCCTTATCATCTGCAAGCGAATGGACAGGTGGAAGTCACTAACAGAGATTTGGAAGGAATTTTCACCAAGGTAGTGAGCAATAGCAGAAAGGATTGGGAAAATCGATTGGTTGAGGCCACCTAGGCCCATAACACCACTTGGAAAACTACCACAAGGTTCACACCCTATGAGCTAGTCTATGGGAAGAAGGCTTTGGAAGTCACTAATAGACCTTTGGAAGGAATTTTGACCAAGGTAGTGAGCAGCAACAGAAAGGATTGGGCAGATCAATTGGTTGAGGCCACTTGCGCCCATAACACCACTTGGAAAACCACCACAAGATTCACACCCTGTGAGCTCATCTATGGGAAGAAGGCTTTGCTATCAATAGAATTTGAATATAAATCATTAAGGATGGTAGCTCAGCTGGACCTAGATCTTAGTTGTGCACAAAAGGAAAGGTTACTTTAGCTAAATGGATTGGATGAACAGAGATTATAGGCCCTTCTCCACTCATAGGTAGTCCAACTTCAAAGGAAAATATGGAATGACAGACACCTCAAAGAAAAACAAGTCTAGGAAGGAGATTGGGCGTTGTTGTATGATTCAAGATATAAAGATTTCAAGGGAAAACTGAGGACAAGATGGCTGGGACCGTACACAGTAGAAAAATGCAATGACAATGGTTCAATTCTGATATAGACCATCGATGAAGGAGCCATCCCCATGCTTGTAAATGGGGATTGGTTGAAGATCTATAGGAAGCCCCTCTCTAAGCAAGAATTCATTGAAAATCTGAGTAAAACAATGTTGTTAGTGGAGCAGGTCTCTGCCTCCACTCCACCCACACACTAGTCACAAAAACAAAAAACAAAAAACAAAAAAAGCAAAAAATAAAAATAAAAGATCCCTGGGTGAAAACCTCCTAGAGGTGCCTAGGGTAGGTAGTGAGGGTGAAAACCTAGTGGAGGTGCTCCAACTGTCTCCAAAAAAAGAGAGAAAAAAATAGAAAAAAAAAACAGAAAAACTAACTTCTTTTGAATGCATTGCAGATTGCAGGAGGGTCATAGGCAAAAAGGACATGGCCAGGATAAATACACCCCTGATAGATCATTTCTCCATTGCCACTGTCTTTTCCCAGGCCTTGGTCTCGTTTGTTCTAGAAATTTTGCATCCTATAGGAAGCTCTCTGCATTCTACAGGAGGATCCTATAGAAACCACAGACAGCTCGAAATCGAGCTCAGAAAAGAACTAGAGGGATAGAAATTTGTCCAAAAGACTTGTGGACCTCCCTGCCACCATTCATCCTCCTAACTCTCCATTCCTTCCCTATAACACTACATTTCTACTCGCTTCTTTCTTCCCTGCACAGAAAATACAAAAATTCTGTTTCTTTTGTTTTTTTTATTTAAAAAAAAAATGATGAAGAATAAAAAAACAACATCCTTAACTTGTTTCTTACCTGGTGCATACCAGTTGCTTTTCTATTTCCTTCAAAACCTTCCTCATCTATCTTTCCAGTCCCTGCTCAAACCTCAACTAGAATTTTTTGAGGGAGAAGAAGTTACAAGAAATCTTGCAGGATTCCTGTAACAGCTGATCCCTTTAAAAAACAAGCTCCAGAGGCAGGGTTAGTGCAGCCACAGCTGTATACAGTGTGCAAGGAGTCGTTCCTGATTAAGAAGATCACCAGCGTGAGATAGCCTAGTCACCAGTTTAGAATCCATGAGTGGCCAACAACAGCAGTAATCTAAGAACAAAGTGTCGAAGTCTGAACATGCAAAGCACGGTAGCGACTAACAGGTAAGTGGCTAAACCTGTTCCTTTGTTGCATAAATATGAATTAGAAACTGCATGAACCATTGAGATAGTCACAATTAAATGAAATCGGTGGCCAGCTAACTGGCCACCCTCATCTAGTTTGAACAAGACTCGTCCAATTCAAACAACGTTTAGTGGATGCAATCGGCATGTGTGTTCAATCAACATGGGAAGAAAATCTCAAAACAGGTAGTGGTGGCGACGTATAACAAGAATGATGGAAGTGATTGCAGGCAGGTAGCATGAAGTATTATAATGGAACTGTAGTAGGGACCAACGATCTGGATTGGGATAGCGTACCCCTCCTGCCACCTCACCTCGTCACTGCAAAAAATGCCATAAGCTTAAGTATGCTATAGTCGAATCCTCCACCACCTATGTTTTCATTTGCATCGATGAGTTCTCAGCTGCAACAACTCACCTACCACTTCAGAACCTTGAAACAGTCACTCTCTGCTAGTTTCAAAACCCTTCCGCTTATCGGGCTCTATAGGAGCATTATCGCACTCTACAGGGGCGGAAACACAACCTACAGGAGCCTTTCTACAGGAAGGCCAGTTAGCAGCTCTGCAAAGGGAAAATTTGGGATTTTGTGCAAAATTTGAGCTCGAAAGAAGGTAGGCTCGGACAACCCACTATGCATGTTAATTATCTACAAAAGGTGGTGGATTTGAAACAAAGTACTGAGGTGAAAAAGAAAGGGAAAGTGAAAACAGAAGTCTGCCTGTGTTTTTCTGAAATATATACAGTCTCTCCATTTTACTTTCTACACTAAAAGTCTGTCTCTTTCTTCCCTGTATTCTCCTCTATGAAGAAGTGATGCAACCATAGGAAATTAAGCCTATAAAGCATTGAATTTGCATTAGGTGGTCTGTCAAAGAAAAACACTGTCTTTCTCTCTGTGTTGTTTTTTTTACAGAAAAACTATTGATTTCCTCCAACAGCCTGAGAAGTAAAGGTTGAGAATAGAGTTTGAAGGGTAGGAAAATTAAAATTTATTTTTGTTAAAAAGAAGAAACACAGAAAACTCTCTCTGGTTCTAGAAAAAACCTTAGTTGTTCCTCTGTTTTCGGGTTTGAATATTTGTAGCCTTCCTCCTCACCTAAGAATTTCCAGCAGTCACTAAACATCATGATAGGGGGTTTTATGAGAAAGGAGCCTCTAAATTCCACCAAATTACATGAACACCCAGAAGTGGTAGCCCTCTTTACCAGTGCAATTTGGATGCCTTTCTTTGTGAAATTTCATGGGTATGATGAGGAAATTATAGAGGAATTTTTATTATCTTTAAGACCCCATTCAAAAACCCATGTTACAGTCAGTTTCAGGGGTCTAACCATAGAACTTACACCAGAATTCATCAGCAAAATTACAGGTCTTCCACTTGGGGCTCCCCTGGAGCAAAGAAGAAAAACCACTAGGACAGGTTGCTAAAAAGACCTTTTTCCAGCTCGATGAACATCCTATGGAGGATAAGAATGGGATCAGAAGGACAAGTATACATTATCCATGGGGTGAGGTCAGCTACCAAATCATGAAATATATCTCCTATGAAGGAAGATACAGTATAGTCTATGGTTATCATTTTAGATTGTTGTATTAATTAAGATATGGAATGGACCTACCTGCATCTAAAAAACTTAGCCTTCCAAATTTTCTCCTCCAATCCTTGATAGAGTGTGGCACCAAATTGAATGTATGGGTTCCAGACCAACTAGCTCACCATGGGCTCATTAAATTGCTAGTAGAGGATGCCCTCCACACATACACAATCCCTATAGTTTGGGAAATTTTCAGGAACATGACTAGAGAAGATGACATAAAAACTCTCACTGATGACCTTAGTCCATTTGGCAGTGAAGAGGAGGAGAAAAAAGAGGAACTTGAGAAGGAAATCCATGAGGAAACATAGAGTATTGAGTAAGAATAAGAAAAAGAAGAAAAACAAAGAGGAGAGGAGAAACATGACACAACCACAGTTGAACCTAAAGCAGAGAAAAAAACAACATCAAAAGTAGAGAAAAGGAAGAGGACAAGAACTGAAAAGAAGAAGCCCAAGATAGCTCAAAAAAAGACTACCACAGGAAATGCAGAAATTCAGCAAGTAGAGGAGAAAACAACACCAGAGATAGCAAAAACAAAATCAGAAATAGCAAACATAGGCAAAACTACAGAGGAAGAAGAAGAAAAGCAGCAAGAAAAAGTATCTCCTGAGACACTAGCAAGAGAAGCAGCGACTGTTCTTGCTACACTTAGTACTCCAGCTAAGAAAAAATGGAAAAGAAAAAGACATCCATCTATGTATTTCAAAGCTCAAAAGAGCACTAGAATCAAGATGGGCAAGCCTTAGCCACCTTCAAAAGAACCCATCATCATTGAGGATGCCCCTACTATAATAAAGGAGGAATCTCCCTCCAAAATCTCCATCACTTACGAGAGAGGAAGCCATAAGACCTCTACTTGGAAGGAAAGGATCAAAGTAATGGACTCTAAAGCAGTCCTACAGGAGGCACAGACCTCTCTACAGGAGAGTCCATTGGCAAAGCTCAAAGAAACTAAAAAACTGGAAAAGAAGGCAGAAGAACAGTCCCAAGAGGAAGATAAGGCAAAAGAGAAACTAGAGCTTGGACCTTAGCCTAACTTAGGCTCCTACTACAACCTTTTAGAAGGTGGGAAGATCATCCCACAAAATTTTGCAATGCCTCTTTTCTTCAAGCTGGAAAAAGAAAGATTCAGGATCCACACATGGATGCAGATTGCAAAATCCAAAGGGGTCGAAGACATAGGGAACATGGAAAACAAGTTGAGAGATATAAGCATAGAATTGAGCATGGTAAGGCATATAGAGAGCATCAGAAGAGCTCAATTGTAGGAAGAAAATGAATTGTTGAAAAATCAACTACAAGAAAGGGAACCTCAAGGAGGAAATGAGCTGTCAATCTTGAAAGGACAACAACAGAAAGAGGGACCCCAGGCAGATATTGAGGTAGCAGAGAGACATCAACAAGAAGAAGAACCCCAGACCGAAAGTGAGACATTGATGAAACAACAACAAGAAAAAGAATCCCAGGCAAAAACTGAAGTGTTGATTTTGAAAAGGCAGCTACAGGAAAAGGGATCCCAGTTAGCCTACATGGCCAGTTGGGCAATGGAAGCATTACAGTGCAGGTAGCCAGCCAAATCATATGCACTATACCTCAAAGATCAGTGGCTCCAATTTCAGATCAAAACACTAGCCCAGAGGGGCACAATACCGTTTCAAGATTATGGCCAATTTATGTATTTATGTGATCACAGTTTAGCTAAGGATAAAGCAAAGCTAGAAAAACTTTACCTACACAACATGGCATTTACTGACATGAATTTATGGGATCCAAATATTGCATTGGGAGACTTGCAGCTCATGTCTATGGCATCTTGGATGAGCCATGAAGAAAAGAGAGCAGTGGAAATTCAGAAAATGATGGAAAAAGAGTTGAGTGAGCCCTTGATTATTAGAGTAGAACCAGCAGAACCCTTGGCTCTCATCTATGCCCACCAACCCCTTGCAGCTAATCCTCAAGTTCTCCCTGACTACATCGACAAGCAAGCACATGCTATTGCTCATTTTGAGGATATGGAGAGATTGTTTGGTGATGACTGTATTCATGCCTGCATGAGAAGGTGGAATACATTGCCACACAACCTAAGGATTAGGGAGTATCACTCCCCAAACTGGATGAGGGGAGCCATGAGGAGAGTGCCCCTGTATAAGCACTCAATGCAAAATTTCAAAGCCAACTGGATTGGTCTTAAATTCAGTCCTTCACTGCTATTAGGACTCTTGGAAGGAGTTAAGGAGGAGGAAGAACAGAAACAATGGGAAGAAGTGGATAGGAAAGCAGGTTTCCATGATAGAGAGGAAAACATCACATTAGAGGCTTGGGATGTCAGGGAATCTATCAGAGCAATTAAAGATGAAGAGTTATATTAGTTTCTCAAAGGATGAGCAACCCATTTAGGAGGGGGTAATAATGAGCTCCAGAAATGGGTAATTATATGGGTTCATTCTGCCTCTTATTCGACTTAATCCACCATTCTCATTAGTTTGTTGCATGTTTTTAAATATATTTATGCTAATAGAGTGAATTGGGTTAGTCACTTTGCCATGTAGTCTAATGTGTGTTTTATGCATATTTTTTAGACAATTTTGGACAAAGACAAAGAATTTATGAGAAAATGGCAGCCAAACTCGAGGAAATCGGGGAAGATGTTAGGTGTGGATTATGATTATTTAGGGATTATGATTATTTAGAGGTCTTTGTTTCAGCTGAATGTATGCCCCAGGAAGTTTGTACACCCCTCCACGCAAGGGGGTGCGGGGGGGACTTTTCCCCCCCGCAGGGGTTAGGGGGGCTGATCCCCCCTGGCTAGGGGGTTCGAGGGTTAGCGGTCCTTCGGCGAGGGTTTCTGGGGCAGCACCCCTGAAGCTAAAAATAGATGTAAAATTGCCTTGTAAAAGTATAGTAATTTCTAGTCAATCTAGGCCGTTCATTAGGCAGATGATCTGATGGTAGAACTTATGTTTAGTTTAGGGTTTTTTTCCCTAGAAGGCAACCTCTCTCTTTGTATGAGGGACATTGTATTGAGGCTGTGTAATAGATGTGTTATTCTCTTGAGTGAGAAATAGAGAGGTGAGATTGGAGAGAAAAAACAAAGATATTACAACGGATCTTGCCTGTAGGTTGTGTCTCTTCACATTTTTGTTGGATAATTAGAAAGGAAGGACTAGCTATTCGGGGTGGATGTAGCCCAAACTAGGTGAACCACGTATATCTGTGTCTCTCTGGTTTTATGTGTTTGTGTTTTTCCGCATATTATATGTCTTGCATTTCTTTGTCATATATAATATTTTTCTAACAACTGGTATCAGAGCCGAAGGTCTATTTGGTTGATAAACTTGCAGGAAAGAAGGGTTCCTCATTCGAGTGGGAGCAATGGTCGAAGATGGTAGGTTCAGGGTTGAGAAATTTAACGGCCAAAACTTCTCATTGTGGAAGATGCAGATGGAAGATTATCTGTATTAGAAAGATCTGTACCTACCATTGGGCAAAAAAACAAAGATGTCGATGGTATGACAGATGAACAATGAAACCTTCTCGATAGAAAGGCACTTGGAACAGTACGGTTGTGCCTCACAGTATCGGTCGCTTTCAACATTTCGAAGGAAACAATGACAGAGGGTTTGATTAAGGTGTTGGCAAAAACATATGAAAAACCCTTGGCCTCAAACAAGGTATTTCTTATGAAATGGTTATTTAATATGAAGATGTCGGAATGTGGATTTGTTGCAAACCATTTAAATGATTTTAATACTATTACAAGTTAGTTAAGTTCTGTAGGGGTAAACTTTGATGATGAAGTTAGAGCTCTATTATTCTTGTGCTCATTGCCAGAAAGTTGGAATAGTTTAGTAATGGCCATTAGTAACTCTGTTTCTAGATCTAGCACTTTAAAGTTTGATGATGTTGTCGGTGCAATCCTTAGCGAGGAAATGTGATGGAAAAGCTCTGGTGAGACATCGGGTAGTGCTTTAAGTGCAAAGTATAGGGGGAGAAAAACGGAAAGAGAAAATAGATTAGGATATCATAGTAAATTAAGGAAACGCAGATCCAAGTCCATAACAGGGATAGTGTGCTGGAAATGCGGAAACAAAGGACACCTAAAGAAAGACTGTGGATCTCGGAAGGGAACAGAAGGAGATGCATAGTAAGAAAACAATCATGAAGAAAATGTGACAAGTGAGGTGTTACAAGATGCTTTGATTATTTCTTTCGAAAGTATTACTAATTCCAGGGTGGTAGATTCAGGGGCCTCATTCCATGCCACACCTAATAAGAAATATTTTCATGACTATAATCAAGGAGATTTTGGACAAGTCCGTTTGGGTGATGATAAACCCTGCAAAATTGTTGGAATGGGTAAGGCTCTTGTAAAACAACAGAATGGAAACCAATGACTACTAAAGGAAGTAAGGCATGTTCCAGATTTGAAGAAAAATCAGATTTCAACAAGGCTGTTAGGCGGTGAAGGTTATGTAACAACTTTCATAGAGAAATCTTGGAAGGTGTTGAAGCCCCGAAAATCGGGTCGACAACAAGGGGGATACCCACCAGGTCTGGACCTTGGTTGGCAGCTCCTTATCCGTTTGGTATAGTGGGTCCGACTGGGGATAATGGGACCAGTTTCCCAATCTAAGGGTGTG